>JZSA01004246.1:0-79239 GCA_000956155.1 Cotesia vestalis | reverse complement strand
TAGGAATTTTATGGAATAAAAAATGCAATTTTTTGTGAATAATTTTTTGGAACAAATTTTGGAGTTGTGGGTGTTTTGGCACATCATTAATATGTTATAGAAAGGAACCAATTTTCAACCATATCACATCTGAGACACTTCTCCAAACACGAACAATTTCGGGTGCATACGCCATCTGTTAAGCGTCTAGAGTAGTTTTAAATGATAATGAATCGTCGGACGTATTGAACGTTGAAAACGTAAAATCAACGTTTTCAATTGACTGAAAGAATAAATTGAAGAAAAAAAATTTTTTTTTATTTTGAAGTATTTTTTTTACGTTCAATCTACAAAACATGTTTTCAACGTTCAATATATTGAATTTAGGTTTTCAACGTCCAATACGTCCGAATTACTATATAAATTTTGACTATAAATGTTCTTTAAAATGATTTTATTAATTAAAATTTTTTCCTCTCAAGTCAAGTTTATCTTTATTTCTGTTTCAGTGTACATAATCCTGATTTCATTTAAATTTTAAGTGCATTTAATAAACACATTCAATACACTTCAAATCGATTAATTAAAATGTTTAAATAAAAATTAAATAATCACTCTGATAAATAATGTTTTAAATAAAAAATATTGTTACAAAGAGAATACAAGTAAATCTTCACTAAGGGCTGTTACGAAAGTATATCGGATGGTATTTGAATCGACAGCCGATTAATCTATAAGATGTATTCATGACTAAGTCGGTGGCCTATTATGGGAGCAAACGTCTTACTACGTTCACACGCATCACATTTGTGTTGTCATCAGTTTTTCATGGTAATGATCGACATTGAAAACTTATTCTTCATAACATAATATAATATAATAATTTAGTCCATAGTTTTACGATGGTAGTTAAATCGTTGCATTTTTATGAGAAGAATGATCTTTTTCCTTCAGTTTATTCCGCATTGAAGGTTTTACGAGGAAATTAAAGAATGACTAAAGTACGAAGCGTATCCAGATGAAAAAAGTTTTTTTAAACAGCTGAGTAATATGCAAATTTTTTGCACTCATATTCTCAGATTATAGAAATCTAAGTGTTGAGAAAAATCGTCATTTTCTTTAGAACAATACTAGGACTGAGTTATGTTTAGTATCACTTATTTTCAATGAATAAGTGAATATAATTCTTGAAGAATGCGGAAAAAGTTGTAAATCTTGTCGAATAAAATAAGAATAGTTTAGAAAAAAACTAATAAACACGCTTTTTATAGAAAACCAAACTAAAAGATAGAAAATAAATTTTAATAAATTTGAATTAAGAATAGTGAAGGAAATTTTCATAGATGTAAATTAATAATAGTGTGAATAAGAAAAAAATATATTTCATTGTAAAAAAAAAAGCGTGGGGTGCATGGTGTCAATAGTTATAAATATTTTATTAACAGATATAAGTAGAAGACTAATCATTTCGATAAGATCTTCAAAAATACCTCAGAGTGAGGTTTTTAAAATAAAATATATTTTTTTCTTTTTGTCATCGGTCTTCGATAAGTCTACGAAATTTAAATGAAATCTGACCGTTTGAAGTGGGTCAAAATCAAATCCAAAGGAGTCGGTTACAAACATACATATAAGTGAAGCCAATAAAAAAAAAAAATAATAAATAAAATAAAAGAAGAAGCACAATTTTATCAGTCTTAAGATGAATTTTCAAGAAATAAGCTATCTTGTTTCAATTAAATGTTCTTTAGAAATAAAAAGACAGAAAATGCAATTTTTACTATCTTCAAAAAAATTTAAGTGGCTATTATTTCTAAACTTATTGACCGACTTAGCTCATCTTTGAACTTATTTGAGATAATCGTCTGAAAAAACATGTGTACTAAATTTCATTAAGATCCGTTAATAATTATAAGCAAAATCGCGGCAACATGCATAAGGTTGTCCCTTAATTTACCAATTATCAAGTTAGGATTAAATACACAGAAAGCAAAATTCTTGGCTCAAGAAAATTTTCGGGTGCCTGAAGAAAGACCGAAGTTGTGTTGGCCGAAGTAAAAATTTTTTTAAAAATTCTATTCTTGGTGAAAGTAATTTTTTCTTAATTCAAATTATCATAAATACTTGATACAATAATTTTTTATATTTGATCAAGATTTTTAAATGCTTTAGGGAAACAGCGCATCCTACTTCAGCTAAGAAAAAATTTTTCTTGCCTTGAGAAAATTTTTCTCTTGAATATTTGATACCCATTTTACATTATTTTAGCGTGCAATTATAAATGTTGAATAAAAAAAAATGATTCAATATTAATTGATCTTTCCATTTGACATGTTAATCAATAAAAATATTAATGAAAATCTACTTCTATCGAGATATTTAATTTTTTGGAGCAAGACAGAAATTTTTTCACGACAAAAAAATTTACTTCTATCAAGAAAAAAATTTTTTGGATCAAGAGGCTGAATTTTCTCGAAACAAGAAAATTTTCTTGACTTAAATAAATTTTCTTGGATCAAGATACGTATTTCATGAATCAAGAGAATTAATTTTGTTGAAATAAGTGAAATTTCTTGTGTCAAAAAAAATTTTTTTTCCGCTCAAGAAAATAATTAGGAAGAAAAATATTTTCTTGGCTCAAGTGAGCTTTTTATTTTTGTGTGTGTAATAAGCTTGGAATATTTTAACAAATTTGAAGAATTGAAATTGAAAATTAAAAAATTAAATTTTTCGGTTTTATTAAAATTGCAATACATTTAACTTAACTTGAAATTGCTTGACAAAAAAAATTAACCATCAATTGTTATAAGTTAAAAATATAAAACGTTAATATTTAATTTTTTAGCAATATATCACAGATCATTATATTTTTATAATATGAAAATTATTAATAGCTATCACACATAATAAATTACATAAGTTCGTTCTAAAAAAAAATGATCTGATCTAATATTTACCGTGTCAGAAAGGATAAAATAGTAAACTATTCACCACGAATCCAGGTGTTTCATCTGTTATCTCGAGTATTTTAATTATTGTTCAAACGCTGGTACTTATTGATTTAAATACTTACTATTTTAAGTGCTCTTAATAGAAAAAAAATATTTATTCAATTTAGCGACGTTTCAGATGGTTAAAAACAAAAAATCTATTTTGGGACAAAATTAAACTTTCAAAGCGACTGTTTATAAATAGATAAAAAACAAATTCATTTTTTCTAATATTCGTTCTATAATTAATTCATTTAAAAATAATATTCATGTAATAAGCTGGCGTGATTAATTGAACAGTCGTAATCAATGATGGAATTACTGTAAAACAAAATTATTAATTAATTGTTTGCTTACGCCAGGGTTTTGTATCATTATAATTCATGATATTTATGAATTATTCAAATTAAATTGGATTGAATGGTGGTTTAATTTTTTTTATGTTTATTAAACCACGAATAAATGATGAAAGAATAATTCATTATTTATAAGATTGCAATGAGTTATAATTTGAAAAATAAGTCATATTTCATACAAATCAATCAACGATAATCAAAAATATACAATAAATTGTAATTTATATTGAAGTCAAGGTAGTTGTCGTGGTTAAGGCATATCGTCAGAAAATTATAAATTTTTGTATACTTATTAAGGACATGATTATGGTACAATTACCCTTAAAATTTGAAGGTCGATTGACCTGTTTGGAGTAAAAGAACACAATATGTAAAATAATATTTCGAAATTCATCATGAATTTCTTTTTCTCCAAAAAATTAATCCAAATAGAAGTTAGAGAATCGTATAATGTCGAGTCAGTGTAAGTAAAACTAAAAATTCCAATATAATTGACTACGAATATTATTTTAAAGATTAATAAAATTCAATTTTAAATACAATTTCTTTCAAATTCATCATGAAATTCAGCTGGACTTCGCCCTGAAATTCATGATGAATTTCAAAATAATGATTTACATCTCGTTTAAATTTGCACTTACAAATTTATTCAATAATAGCTGTCAAATTTCAATTTTTAAGACTGTTAAGTCAATGTAAATTGAAAAAGATATTTTACGACCATTGACTCTAATAATTTGTTTTATTAGTTGAAAATTATAAGTTTTATAAATAGTTCGTTCCAAGTTTAGCATGAACTTCATCTGAAATTCACGATGAAATTCATTATGAAATTCATCATGAAATTTATATTTTTTTCACAATCTGAAGTTCATCCGGAAATTCATCATGAACCAAAATTTTTTTTGTACGGGGTATAATCTCTCATTTTTTGATAATAATGTACTATGACAACTACCTTAAGCATTCAAACTAGGTTATAGGCTATGTATTTTCCAAATTCTATGAGCACTTTGCCATGTTTTCTTAATTTGTTTGTTTATTAGTTTATTTGCTCCCATAAAACAAAAGACAGGCATTTATCCTTGGTTTATTTGTTTTCTAGCTCATAAAAGAGGAACATGATTTAACATCACCTCTATTTTAGAAACAACTATAGTCATTTGTTCATGCTAACATTATCTTTTTTATGTTTGAAAAATTGATGTAAATTTTTCAATCTTGATTGTTTAGTTTCAAAATTGATAAATGATGTTAGTAGATAACCTAGAGGGATATGACGCCAAAAAATTTCACATCCTGCAATACCGACCGAGCTGCGCGATGTACCCTATCTACTGCTGTACCGACTGATGTCAATTTCTGTAAATCATTTTGTTTTACCTACTGATAACGGATCATTTAAAGATGATCTGTGTCGGTAATTCAGAATTTTTTTATCTATCGTTGATAATAATTACATCATTAATCAATAATTTTAGCCTTATCTTAATCTATAACTATACCCTGATAGCCATCTCATACCATAACTTTCAGATTACCTAGTCCCGCAAATTTTAGATAACTTGACGAAAAGTAGGTTGGCAATAAGTGGTAATCTACAACTTATCGTAAAGTTATGGTCAAGTTTACTTAAACGAATTTTACTGAAACACTTGCCGTTAAGTAACCGAAATTTTCTATTCAAGTTTATTGTAAGCTTATAGTTAACTTGTTTTTAAAATTCGGCACTACCTTATTGTCAACTTGCATATAAGGGTGGGCATTTATGGACTTGACGTTAACTTGACGATAACTTGTCGCTAACTTATCTGCAATCACTTGACTACAAGAACTTATAGTATGAGATGGCTATCAGGGTACAAGTGAAGCTAATAAAAAGCGTGTAATAAAATAGAGAATCTCAACATAAAATTGAGATGAAAAATATGTGAAGCCAATTTATTATAAGTGTTGTTTCTCGATTAGTTTACCGAGAATTTTTGTTGCAAAAAATAATAACTATAAGTATTTGTAGGTTGTGAGTTAAGGTAATTGGTACGTATGTGTATAAAATTGAATATGTTACACTGATATTTATTAGGTATGCCAAATGAGCGTGGTTTCTCTTACAAATGTTGTCTTAACTAAATTTTTAGGTAAGTTTGGTTTAAGAAATTAGCAGCAGATCCGAACAATTTAAACCCTGATAGCCAAGTTAGCCGCAACTTTTTGACAATCGACTGCCGCAACTTGTCACCAACTTGGCGGCAACTCTTGGAAAGTAACTCGGTTGGTGTCAACTTGTTCACCAAGTTGTCGGCAAAAATTGCTTTCGAAACTCTTTCGCACCAAGTTGACGACAAGTTTCTCAAGAAATTTGGCGACATATTGCGGCAGTAGATTGGTCTCTTTTTTCACAGAAACTTGTAGCCAACTTGGCGCCAACAATTACAAATTTGGAAGTTGACCGCAAGTTGTCGCTAAGTTGGTGGCAACTATCTGACACCAACTTGGTTGGTCTGAAACTGTGGCTATCAGGGTTCCCAATATTTTTTATCTACTCAAGTACCGACTGTAATTTTTATATGTCGGAAATGCAGGATGATTTTTTTTATCTACCGTTGATAATTACATCATTCGATGATAATTTAGTCCTATCTTAATTTTAAAACCATATTCTTAATCTTCCTTACCTACTCATGTTCCCAGGGATGTAAACTACAGTCAGTAAATAAGTCGGTAATACAGATTAACAAAATAAACTAACTGTAGTCATCAATAACATAATTAGATTGCATGCTAACTATTTGATGCCCAAAACACACTGCAAATACCATTAAAAAATTGATATCCTCCTGCATTAACCACAGAGATTGGCATTAGTCGGTACAGCAATCGGTAAGGCAGGTTGAGCAACTCGGTCGGTATTCAAGGATTCGATATTATCGGGATAGGGTCATATCCCCCTTCGCATTTCATCAGCATTATCATTTTCATTATCTTCATCAGAGTCATCTTCATCTTCAGAGTCATTATCATTATCACTTAATATACATATATTATGCAAAATGCATGCTGCCATTATACTCTTAACAATTATATCTAATCGAAGATTATCAAATCGTATCAAGCGCCGAAATTTTGCTCGTAATAAACCAAACGTTTGTTCTACGTGTACGCGTGTAGAAGAGTGTCTAAAATTGAAGACACGTTGTTCATGAGTTAATCGACCGTTGTCTTTAAAAGGAGGTACAAGCCATTGCAGATTTGGATACGCTGAATCACCGAGAATAAAATAATTACCATAAAAATCACGATTATTTTGAGCTCTTTCGTAAAGAGGAGATCGTCTCAGAACTCTAGCATCGTGCATTGATCCGGGTTCACCTACATCTGTGAATAGTTTTTTACTTGTAACCACCGCTTGTAAGACTACACTATGAAATTTTTTTCTGTTAAAATAATCATTTGCATCTATGACTGGTCTACGAATTTGTATATGACAGCCATCGATGGCACCAATAACGTAGTTGATGTTTCTTCTGCGAGAAAATCTAAGACTAATCGCAATTCTATCGTCTTCATCAATGGGCCATCTGATAAATTCCTCACACAATGAATTTATAAAATCAATGGTGTTATTTAAAACTTTATGTGCAGAACTACGACTTAAATCAAACCGATCTGCTATTTGACGAAACGTCTCAGTGTTAGCTAAATACCATAGTGTCATAAGCATAGCTCGTTCATGTGTTATAGCATTTTCTAGAGGTTCATTATTTGCGAGAAATATACTTTGCTGAAATCGTTCTGATTACATGATTAATTATTACCAAAAACTTTATAATTTATATGCATTAAAGAATTATTTTAAAAACCTATCAAATTATAAGTCGTTTGTCGAGAAAGTCTAAAATGATTTTTAAATTCTAAATCAGAATAAATGTTGACAATATCTTCGACAAATCTTTTCACGCATGTTCTTTTTTCACGAGGTTCTTCTCTGTCTTCATCAGAAGACTCTGAATCACTACTGCTTTCATCTGACGAAGAATCAATGAATAACCAGTCCTTTTGGGTTATAGCAAAATAGAAAATTATTAACTTTCATCATTTACAATTTTTATAAAACTATACACGCATAATTTTCACGTACTTCAATAAGTCCCTCCATCAAGTTTTCAACCTGATCCATATTAATATTTTCCATAAGTAAACTAAATAAATCAATTAAGTTGATCAAACAGGTTCCACGCTATTAATTAATAATTTTTGACAATTTAGGCTATGTATTAATGTTTAGCTTTTATTATTTTTTAATTTAAAATATTTAAAATTAAATTTTGACATGCGCAGTATCAAATTTTACGGCGCATGCGCCAAAAAAAACGCCAACGAACACGGCCACTGTTTTCTGGCTCATAATAGAGGAAAGTTTTTTGATATAACCTCTATATTTCTACGAGTTGCCATAGAAACAATGAGAGTCATTTGTTTTTTTTTTAATATAACCTAAATATTTGATTGATTGAAAGCTCAAAACAAGCTAAAAGAGGATTAAAGATGTCAAGTAAAGAAAGTATTGAACGTTTATGCTTGTGTGCTAATCATGTGTTTGGATATAATAATTGGTCACATGAGATTAAATCTCAAACTATGGGTAAGTTGTATTTTTTAAAACTGATGTAGAACAAAATTTTATTGAACTTCTCGAACTTCACGTTGCCTAATTTTTTAGCTACTTACAAACCGTGATCAGTTTTCAAAAATTCTATACTGTCATTCGCCCGGCGATGTTATATAGAAGTTGATAGATAAGGTTTAGTTGATAGTCCGTCAGGTTGACGTGGAAATTAGATTAGTGGATAGGCCGTCAGGTTGACGAGGAAATTTATGGTGTTTTAAGGTATTCCGTCGGAGTGACGAGGTTTAAAAAATTAGAGAAATGATTGACACTACCTGTAAGACTTTCTGGCAGTACCGGCGTAGGTGAGAGATTCTCACGATTAAGTTAATTTATAAGTTAATTTTAAAGTTGTTAAATTTTATCATTAAATTGAATATATAATTTTAATTGTTTTAAATAATTTTCTCAGTATTATTTACAGGCTTCTTAAACTTCTCACGACCCTGTCTTTTCCTCTCATGCTACCCAGGTGTCTGGGACACCGTGTCTAAAATCCGCGCCCTTTTTAAAGAGGAAAGGGGTGACCAACTGGACCTGGGTGAAACACCTTGGTTACAAGTTTATTATGAATATAATATAACAATTAATTTTAAAATATATTTGGATAGTCGTAATTCATAATTTATTTATTTTACTGAATCTCATTATAATATAACACTTATTTAAATAATAAAGTAAATAATGATTCTACTATTAGGTAGTAGCGGAGCAGACGAAAACATGTCATATGAAATGTAACAAATTTTTCATTTCAGAATTATTTAAAGTTAATGATAAACATCATTTTGGACTTCTTGTGATTCCTAAAGAAAATTTTACTCTCAAAGAAAAAATTTTGATCACATCTGACTGTGCAAATCTGATCAGATCTTATAATATATAGACTTATATATTAGGGTGGGCCAAAAAAACAACTTTTAATTTTTTTTCTTTAGCTACTACGAAAATAATGTCCAAGTTGACGAAATAAAAATTCTGGTAACGTTTAAGCTCTTAATATCAATATTTAGAGGTGTCCCAAAGTGATTTTGAATTTCCTATTTAACTAACACGGAAAATTTTTTTTTCTTTCTTTCGAATTTTATTGTAGTTCAACTAGAAATTGTGCAGTAAAAATAACTCAATATTATTGGAGGAAATTAAACGGTCTAAAAAAAAGGTCTGGACTAATTTTTCGCTAACTAGACTTGGTTAAAAGTTATTCGCAGTTAAAGTTCAACAAAACATAATATACGATGGCTTACGCAATTTTGTGTACTTTTTAACAAGAAAATGGCTTAATATTTTAAAACACCATATTTATCCTGATTTTTCTTGTTCTGACTTCCCAAATTTATTGAGAAAAACTTATGTTATATGACAACCTATTTCCAATACGGATTGCGGGGGTGGGTGAACAATGAAAATTTTAAATTTACTAGCTATAGTTCTTAAAGACTCCAAATTTGGTAGCAGTCTTTTATTTATTATGTAGAGATCATCTTAAAACGGATTTCAATAAATTCTACTTCCAATAGGGATTATGGGAACGGCTGTTAGAATTTTTAATTTCAATTTCCAAACTGTAACTTCTATAGACTCTAAATTTGGTAGGCATCTTCGTGTATAATCTTCGTTTCAATTTCAGCTTAGAATGGATTTTATCAAATTTCAACTCCAATAGGGATTGCGAGGGCGTTAAAAAGAAACAATTCTTATTTCCAAACAATAGTTTATATGGACTTACAATTTCGTCGGAATCTTTTATTTATGATGTAGAAACCATCTCGAACAAAATTTCTTATGAAATACTTTCCCCATACAGAAGTGCAGGCGAGTTGACTGTCGAAAAATTCATATTCTTCAAATACAGTACCTCCAGAGAAACGAGAAATTCCAGAAATGGCCTCCAGGGTCAACCAATTTAAAAAATTTTTTTTTTTTACATAATGAGACATCAGCTAACCTGTGATATCTCTCTTGCTTGGACCGGTTCTGGAAACCGTGATAAAAATTCCAGTGGCGCCCTTAATTATTAAACTTTAATAAAGGGGTGACCAAGGGACGGTACTAACCCGTTACAATATATATATATATATATATATATATATATATATATATATATATATATATATATGTGTGTGTGTGTGTGTGTGTGTGTGTGTGTGTGTGTGTGTGTGTGTGTGTGTGTGTGTGTGTGTGTGTGTGTGTGTGTGTGTGTGTGTGTGTGTGTGTGTGTGTGTGTGTGTGTGTGTGTGTGTGTGTGTGTGTGTGTGTGTGTGTGTGTGTGTGTGTGTGTGTGTGTGTGTGTGTGTGTGTGTGTGTGTGTGTATGTATGTATACATACATAAATACATACATACATACATACAGACAGACAGACAGACATAGTGACACCTTCGCGAGAGTAATCAGATATAGAGAATTTTTTTTTAATCGAAAGATAAATATATTAACTCAAAGAGCTCAAAAGCCAACTAATTGGATAATTGTCAGGTTTTCAGATTTTTACGAGGGAGTTTCTTGAATTAAGAAAAATCAATATTTCGAAACAAGAATGATATTTTGAAAACATTATTTCCTTAAATGAAGTGAAATTTTTTTTTTTTTTTAGTGTATGTATTTTACGCATTAATATTAGCCAAAAAAAAAAACTAATTTATCGAATTTATGGCTTAAAAAAACCTATATAACAGGAATAAAATCTTGTCAAAAATCTTAGCTCAATTTCAAAAGTCATCGGGAGCTATTTTAAATTTTTCGTTCAAACACCACTCAGAAATTTTTTCTTTCATTGACTATAATAACTTTTGAACCCTTCGATTTAAAAATTTTTCGCTTGCATAATCTTGTTGGACATAATATATCCTAAAAAAAAAAGATACCGACAATCATCAGGTATTGATGTTAGTATGCGACTTATTATTAATCAGGTAAAAAAACTATCAATTTACGGAAATTTTATAAATTTTTAAACAATTTTTTGAGATTCTATGGAATTATCATTTCTTTGATGGTGTTAAATTATCAAAATTTTTTAAAAGTCTGTAAATTTTAGAGAACTTCATACAACTTAGTCTGCTTAGCTGAATCAAATGGATAAACAGCTTCAAAAATAATATTTTGGAAAGTTTCGACACCTAACCGGTTAGTTTAGAATTTTAACAAGTAGCTTGAGTGCCATCGAATTTATTTATAAACGATGAGTGAACAATAAAAAACTTTATTTCAACAAATGTATTGAATTGATATTTTCGGTATCCTCAGAGGAAATAATGGGCTTGAAAAAAAAATACAGTTTCTTCTTTAGTAGATCCACTTTTTCCTGACATAAAAACGAACATTTTGACCTTTAGTGGTCATTTTAATTCAAAAAATCCGATATTTTAGAGCCGAAAATGCATTTTTGACCAAGCGCCCATATCTCGAAAATTAATTATACTAAAAAATTTGAGTGGCAATGAGTTAAACGGGGAAGTAATCTCACTTTATAACTTTTAAACTGATCAGTTTAGTGAAAATCTTTAAGAGACTTTCTTTTTTGAAAATGTTCAATTTCCTAAAAAAAATATAATGATATATTTTTTTGTATGACCCATGATTAGTTAGTTTCAAAAATCAAAATATTTTTTTCCTTGTTATTCTTATGGAAAATCGAAAAATGCGATGCGAAACATCTCAATATTAAAAACAAATAATTAGTTTATTTTTATATTTCAATTGAAAATTGAAAATCTATTATGAAAACTTGCTTATGTAATTTTGCTATCTTATATTCAGCCTGATTTGTAAAATAAAGATTTAAAATGATTCATTATTCAAATTTGATTTTATATTAAATTAAATATAATTGAAGCATTATAAGTAAACGTTCATAATTGTTACATGAAGGTAAAACGAGTTTAATTAACTTGCAAACATAATTTTATAGCTCACAACTGTACACCCTTCCATCGACTATTCATAAACTTCAATTAAATAAGGATCCTAACAAAAATTAATTATATATTTAGCTTATTTCTTCTAGAATATATGCAGAGATTTTATTGCTGATCGTTTCTCAACTTCTTGAAAAGCTGATTACGATAATTTACACGAAGTGGTTATTGATAGAAATAAATCACTCTTGCAAATTAAAAAATTTGAAATCATTTTCTTGAAGTACGAATAAAGTTTTCACTGATCACTTCATAACTGTTCAGAGAAATCGATTTCTTGTAAATTACACAATTCAAGAAAAATAATAATTAATGTACAATAATTGCGGTCTCTCTGAATTTTTTTTCGAATCACAATGTTCACAGTTCATTAAGAAATGTTTGTTTTCATTTGTATGAGTGCTTTTGAAAATAATTTCTAAGAAATTTCTTTATTAATATCATCCAAAATTATCAAGTGTAAAAATTTAATAATAGTTTAAAATATTGTAAAAAATCAATTTCCATATGAATCAGTCCTAATTTCTAATAGACAGCAAAAGCTCCTTCTTAAAAAAAATTCAAGGACTGATAATTTACATATAATCAAAGTAGCTTTGTTAAATTTCCTTTTCTTTTTTTATAAATTTATTTTTTATGTTTTTATTAAGTAAAATTAAAGTTATACATAAAGTATGAATGGCTTTTAAAATGAAACAATCATACTAAAACTAATAAATCACTAAGCTAGTGATTGTGATAGTAAGAGATATTAAGGTAATACCTCCACGAAAAGCATATTACAAGAAACTTATGAAATTTTTTTTACTGAAAGATAAATATATTATTAATTCACCACCAAAATTTCAGATCAATTCACTGCACCGTTTTTGAGTAATTTTTGAAATTGCATCTTTTACACGTAGAGATACAGAGAGATGGTAAAGTGAATATAAAATCTATTTGCATCACTCGAGTGGTACGGAAGATTTCATACTAACTTTACCATTTCTCTATACCTCTACATGTAAAAAATACAATTTTGAAAATTGATTACTCAAAAATGGTGCGGTGAATTGATCTGAAATTTTGGTGGTGGATTATTAATGTATTTATCTTTTGATAAAAAGAAATTCTATTAGTTTTTTGGAATATGATTTTCGCGGAGGTACTACCTTAAATCATTAATCATATTTATAAAATAAAAAAGGTTTAATTTTTCAGCAATTATATTTTAGAAATTAATCATTGTGATATTTTCAGATTCAAGTTCTATCTAGGTAATCGTCAATGATCAGCAGCAAATTTTTTCGGTTGATTTTCTTTGGCACGCTCAAGTCGTTGTAAAAGTAGATTATAAAGCTGATCAACTTCTGCAGGTGCCGCTTGGACTATAAAAATTCTTATATCACCATGAATGTCCATAGCAGTTAATCTAAGGGATTTGGGTCCAGCACGCTCAGCAGTCATTTCTGGCCAAATTTTGGTATTAAGAATAAGTCTTTGAGTACCGGTCGCGCGTCCAACAAGTCGCGACTCTTCATCTCGATCATTAAGTCGAAGAATGCCTCGTCCTCTTTCTTTCCAACCACCTGTCCCCTATAGCAGAAATATAATAATTAATAACCAAGAAAAAAATGTTAGGTTAACTTCAATTTCTTAATTTGAAATAACAATATTACTTTATCGAACGTAAAAAGTTTGCAATTGATTTGAAGAATATTAACTTCTTCCTCTTCACCTGTCAATAGTATAACCTGATTGTATTTTCTCTTACTAGCTCGATTAGCTTCTTCTACTTCATGTGCAGCTTGTGATAATGTTAATCCAGATTTAGTGGTACTACCACAAACAGCAGCCACATTGGAAAAGAGTAATTCCGATGATTTGTTCGCTTTGATTGAATCTTCTTTTGTACATTTTTTACTTTCGACTTCAGAACTATCGTTATTTTTTCCTACTGTCACGCGATCTTTAATATTTTGACCAAAAACAAAACTCGTTGTTAAATTGTTTACTGTTCCTATAGTATTACAGGTAGAATTGTTTTCTTTAGGATTAGTAGCGAGAGGCAAAAATTTGGGCGCTGCAACTTTAGCACTCTCTTTTTTACTATTTTCAGTATTATTATGTTCTATATCAACTTGTTCATCTGCACTTTTACCATTTTTATCTGTAGAATTATCTTTTTCTAATACTGTCTTTTCTGAGATTTTTGTAGAACTTTGACTCTGTTGAGAATCTGAGGGCGATTTTGTTGATGGTCCAGGTGCAATAGTAATCGTACTTAATTGGGATGGTCTTAGTATTGATGGCTTTAAACCACTGAAGTTCGATAAAGACTGATTGGATTCATTACATGGAGAATTACCAAATTTTGATTGTACTAAAATAGGACCTATAAAATAAAAGTAATTAATAAAAATACATAAACAAATAAAAAATCTCAAAGTTTTTGATTTTAAGAGCAGCACTATCTTTACGAAAGCCAATGACAGAATGACTTTTGTAAATTAAAAGGCGTTTGTTTTTTCGTCTTGAATGTATTCTTGAGAGAAAAATGTTTAAGACCGTAATTATACTTATCGGGCATATTTAAAAGTTTTCTCAAGTTTAGTAAACAAACTTAAAATATATTAGTGTTGAATAAAATTTTAATTAATACTAACTCATGCAACAACTATGAAGCATGAAATTTTTAACAAATAATGTCTAGAACAATATTCCATTCATCGAATTGTTTAACTAACAGACCGGGCCAATGTGACAACATTAAAAAGCTGACATCACGAAAAAGTGTAGGACTATTTTTTTTTTGAAAAATATTTATAAAAATCGTTTCAACTGAAAATTAAATTCAAGAAAATTCCTGAGCCATCCATTATAATGGAATAAAAATTTTGTAAATACAGAGAATTTTTTGAATAATTTATTTTAGTATATTTCATAAAAATCTAACAATTGCAGTCGACCTCATAGCGCAACTTTAGAAAAATTCAGATATTTTCTGAATCAGCTCAACAAACTGAGACAGAAAATATCGTTCGTTCAAAACTTTATATGTGTATGTACAGTCGTCGTCGTTGATTCGTAACGGTTGGCAATGATTCGAGTAAAATAAAAAATTCTAGATTTGAACATCTCTCAATAAAAATTTCAGTTAATAAGATGTTTAGAATATAAAAGAAATGAACGAAACTATGATGAAAATTCACATAGGATAAATAATTATAAGCTCCAACAAATATAATTATAGAAATTTATCCAAAAAAAGTACGATTCATAGAAATAATGAAAGATAAAAAATTGATATATGATCGGTAAATCGCCAGAGAAATTTCGAAACAAATAAAATATTTCAAATGAACAAATTTGATGTTTTATTAAAAGAAAAAAAATGAAAGATTAGTCTTCTGATAATTACAGTTTTAAAAATAAACAATATCGAATAACTATAGCTAAATATAAAGACATTTACTAAATTATTAGATCATATCACAATACAAAATTAAAATTGAAAAGGCCTATAATTACAAAATAGTCTATTAAAGTAATTTAAATCGATTAAAGCAATATTGATTTTTTTAATACAATTTTTGGAACATTTGTAGATAAAATAAATGATTATAACACATGAAATTTTATAGCAAGACTGAAAAGCTATGATCGTAACTATAAACACAACTTAAACCACAAATAACTTTTGAAGGAATGATCTTATCGAAAAGTTATAGAACTTTTTTGTAAAGCACTCAATTTTCTATCAGAATATGCATCGATTATGGTCGTAATGACATTTTTTTCAAAGAAAAAAAAATTAATAACAAAAAGTTCCAAATTCCTATGTTATTTAAATGGGAAATCTAACTCGATTCGGGCACGGTTTAATTTGGTAATGAAGAGCTTATTCATGTAGGATATTTTTGTTTTAGGTCAAGAACTAAAAATTCATAGGGCGACATCAAACAGCGAAAAAAAATCAACTTGGGAAATAACGGACACCCTAATATATATATATATATACGATAAAACACGGATTGTCAGCACGATGGCGTTTATAATTTCTAACTGATTCTTCTCAAAATCAACATGATTTATGTATAGATAAAGACCACGGTTAAGTTCGACGATGAGCTTAATCGGGTGAGTAGTTTGAAAATGACCGAATTTAAAAATTTTTTAAAATTGTAAGAATCGATATTTTTACCGCTTCAACTTTGTGTAATTACTGAAGTAGGCAAAATATGGTTTAAAATTAAAATTCGGTTAATTGCATCGGAAAGCTCTTTTATTAAGCTTCAATTTTCACTTCTTAGAAGTGGTAATAGCCTCAATGTTAGAGTTCGTTCAAAGAAACAGTTTTACTGTTGCAGCCGTTTTAGAATTTTTGGCTGTATTACAGTATAAACATGATATAAATTTAATTTAATTTTTAAATTATTTTTTAATCAATGAATTAAGTAATATATTATTATTACTATTATTTTATAAGAAATAAAGTTTCTTTGTTTGAATGGCCTCTTTTTATTTTGTTTTTTACTTATTTCAGAGCTTGAATTATCTCTCTGAACTTGAAGTGCGATAATCAAAGCTACATAAATACTAATACACACACACACTCAGTACCGCGGGAATAATCAAGGGTAGAGGTTCACTCAAGATCAAGACTATATTAGTCTTGTCTTGTCCTCGTCTTGACTTATCAAGACTCATATACGATATTATAGATGGCACTTCAAGACCAAGACCAATATTATTTAAAATATCTTGCTAATTCTTAATAAGACACATAAATACAATGAGTATTAGCATATGGGAATTACTCTTATTGAGACTTCATGCTTTAAGAAAGCTGTATTAGTCTATGGAGGTCCGTTTTTCCTGGCATCTTTTTAAAAACAGTTGTAGTTTCACACACACACACACACACACACACACACACACACACACACACAGCTTGGGGGCGTTGTTTTAGAAATGGGTCGCAAGACTGAAGACACTGCTGCTTTTACGGCTGCGATAAAAACAGTAACCGCAAACATCGGCACGCTGGTACCATTAACAACGATAGAGATTCTTGACCTGGATGAAATCTCTACTGAAACTGACGTTCGGGAAGCGCTCAAGTGGGACTTACCTGGAGATCGAACAGGTTAACTTGACCAAAGTTACACCACGAGGCAATCGGGCAGCTTTCTGCGAGACACACACACACACACACACACACACACACACACACACACACACACACACACACACACACACACACACACACACACACACACACGCGCGCGCGCGCGCGCATATATATTCATAGACATACGGACATCATCGCGAAAACATTCAGGGAAGCTGAATTTTGAAAATTTTCAATTTTCTTAACGGGAAGTTAACAAAATAAAATTGTTTCGGGGTATTATGAGTACACTGAACTTAGGAAAGTAAATAAATGTAAAGGACAAGATTAAATTTATTTATCAGAAAACTATAGCAGATTGTTGCAGGAATATTGTATAAGTTTTCAACTCTTTTTTTTAAACATACTTTTGTGACTGTTACTAAAAAATAAATTTTAACAAAATCCCAGGTTCTTTTAATTAAAAATTAAATTGAAGCCAAATAAAGGAAGAAATGAACTGACATTATGGTTTTATTAATAGAAATTTTTATGAGTTAGTGGATAAAAAAAATAAAATACTGAGAAACTTTGTCATTCTAACATTTTGAAGGATTGTGCGATAACTATGATTTAAGAAAATTATTCGCCGAAAAATCTCGAATGTAGAGCCTTGAAGCTTCATAAAATTTTTTTTTTTTTCATTCTAAGAACTTTATTTTCCTTTTCATAATTTTTTTTAGCACTATATTGGTATCATGAGTGATAGTTTGATCAATTTCGATAGTAAAAGTAAAAGTAAATATGATGATTACGATGTATTATGATTTTGTTCAAAAACTTACATTTCAATATCAATTGAAATCAAGCAAGAATAAATATTTACCATAGGAAGAATTTTTGTTAGATTCAGCAGGAGTATTTAATTTCATTACAATTGTTTCTTGAGATTGGCAATTGTCATTTGTATTGTCTGAAAAAAAAAAAAAAAAAAAAAAAAAAAAAAAAAAACAAAACTTCATGCGAGACAGAATAGCGAAAAAAAAAAGATTAGATATTCAAGACTTGGTTGACTCAAAATTCAGTTTAGTATATCATTCATTGACTAAAATTAATTCAGTTTCCCACATAATTATTTATAAATAACAATTCAAATCACTACATACCCTCACAGTTCGCCATATTTCAAAAGCCTACAATGATATTATATGACGGAACACTTACAACTACTGCAAAGAATCAATATTATTATTGTTTTTTTCAAAGTAACTCTACCTATAGATGAATGTCACTACCTATAGATAATGTCTCAACGGCTACTTCACGCTAATGGCATTAATGGCATGTTGACGTGAATCTGATCTTCTGATCTGTTGATGTACATACACCCAAAATTATGTGCAAATTAACGACTGATAATTACAAGCTTATTAAAGTATTAAGATGAGCTAAAATTTTATCAATTCACTGCAGTAAAATCTCTCTTGAGTAGAGTTTTCTAGTTATGTCTCAATTTTTCGTAGATCGTGTTGACAAGAGCAAAAAAAAACAACTTGCGGAACTTAAGATAGGTTTTATTAGATTCCATAGGGTTGAACCGTTCCACAGTAATGGGTAGGTACAAGTAGAGCTGGCTAGTCAGCGTAGGGTGTGTTCCGATGTACAGGTGTAGTCATTGATTTATGCCTGCTGTGATGCTAGTGCATCCAGCAGGTGACGCTACCTGTTGTTAGAGCGCTGTCTGTTACAAGAGCGGGAATTCTAACAAAATATTCAATACATTATTTAACTAAAATTAATTAAATTTTAAATTCGAAATAAATATTTAAATCATTTATTTTAATGCTTTTACTTTTAGGGTAAGTGTGGGTATTACTGCGGGTGTAGGTATTACTGCGGATTCTTTTATTTTAATGATAAATAATTGGTATTTAAGCTCTTTAAATAAAAAAAAATTGTTGCTAATAATTAAAACCTTCAGAAAAATATTTGCTTAGTAGTTTTACATGTTCAACAATTATTAAATTAGTTATTAATAATTAAATATGAGAGAGCTGTAGAAGCCAAAAAACTAGCTCTATTGTGCCCGTTCGTGTGTAAAAACAGGTAACACAAAAAGATTTTTTTTGTTGTGATAAATTACTAAATATACATATGTTTTTGCATGTACAGTTAAAGTAATAACTGATTTTCATGAAAATTGTCCAAAAAATTGAATTTTAATTGTTTAATATTTAGTATTTACTGACGCAGTGATATACACTAATAAATCAGCTATGCGTGTATTACTGCGGTTTTTTAAATCAACCGCAATAATAGAGACGGCGCTAGTTTCATGTGCATGTGGGTATTACTGTGGATGTCAAATGCGCTCATTCTAACCTGTAAAAATTGTGCGGTAGCAAAATCATTCGTAAACAAAAATAAATAATGGGAAAAGATAATAATAAATCCAGTGTACGTAAACAAATAAATAAAAAGAGTGAAAATTCAAAAGTTGTGAAAAAAAAAATTATTGAAAAATCAATGCAATATTTCTGGTATTTATTGTGTTATAATGTAAGATTTGCTGTGTTAATTTAAAAGTTATATTTTTATAAATAAAAGTGATTGAATTTTCATAAATTATTCTCTTGTTTACAACTTTTTTACCATGTGTAATGCAATTATAAACTTCAACAGCTATTCGGTCATTCGCAGTAATGTGCACACAGACAAGCTCCTTTTATACCCGCAGTAATACATGCATATGACTATTTTTTGAAATGCTTATTACTTAAAGAAAATATTAGTTTATCGCACTCTTGATTTTTTTTTTGAGTCAATAATGAGTGAAACTTTGGTTTAAAAAAAAAAAATTATTGCTATTTTTGAAAAATTCAATGAAAATACTTCTGAAGTAAAACCTACGGAAAAAACCGCAGTAATACCCACACTTACCCTACTAGTTGTAATAAATATCTTTTTGTTAACTCTGTTTTATTGATATTAAATAATAGTTTAAAAAAACTAAAAAACACGCTTTTTATAAAAAACCGAACTAAAAAAATAGAAAATAACTTTTAATAAATTTAAATTTAGAATAGTGTTAAAAATTACAATAAATATAAATAAATAATAGTGTAAATAAAAAAAAATGTATTTAATTTAAAAAAAAGCGTGGGGTGCTTTTTAAGATATCGTAAAAGTGATAATCACTCTACTCATGTCTGTCAATATAATATTTATATCAGATTTTTTTATAATACATTTTTTTTTGATTTACACAATTATTAACTTATATTTATTGAAATTCTTAACACTATTCTTAATTTAAATTTATTAAAACTCATTTTCTATTTTTTTAGTTCGGTTTTCTATAAAAAGCGTGTTTTTTAGTTTTTTTGAACTATTATTTATTTTCTACTTTTTAGTTTTGTTTATTTATAAAAAAATTTTTTTTTTAGTTTTTTTAAACTATTATATGCTTTGTTAAATTAAAAATTCTCTTTGGTGTTCGAAAATTTCCCTGATAGCCAGCGCTTTCTCAGAAAATAGTTGGCTCCAGCAGTTGCGGTTAACTTAACATCAAGTTGGTGGTAATTCTTTACTCAACAACAGTTGTAAGCAAATTGACGAAAATCTACGGCCGCAATTTGAATACAAGTTAACAATCAAACTTGTAGTTAAATTTCCTTTCAACTTTACTACAAATTGACTGAAATACTTGTACAGCAAGTCTTGACGTCTATTTGCAGAGTAACTTATAGGTAATTAATAGGTAACCGCTTTCTTTGCCAACTCTTTCCATCAAGTTTGCTTCAAATTGCAGACGTAGATTGACAGTAAGTTATAAGTATAAGGTGGCTATCAGGGTAATTTTTTATCAACTGATACTAATTCTTTCTATCTTACCTGCTTGTCGGATTAAATCGCATGCATGCACCCTTATATAGCTCACGTATCATGATTGACACTACTGAGTCATTTTGACTTTATCCGATTTAACACCGATAACCTGCTGTAGTTTATGAATTTCTACTAAAACTTCGAAAGTTTTGAAAATAAAAATTTTTTTTTAGCTTAAGTGAATTTTATTAGTCATGAATTTTTCTGTAACATTCCTGACTTACCGACATTATACGCTCGTTTCACGGTCGTTTCACTTACAAACTACCGTGCAATGACAGACGATCGATCGATGATCTACGATTTTTACTTAGGTAAAAAATCGGAAAAGTCAAGTGAAAATTTGATTTTTCGAAGAGTGAAGTATGACAACTATACAGAATAAAAATCATAAAGTAACAGTGAAAATTGTTCACAACTATACTCATCGTTCACTGTCAAACGACGGTCGTTCGACAGACAAGTGACGGTTATTCGACGATAATTTGTCTACACTGTGAATTGACGGTGCTTTCACCGTCGTTTCACGATCATTTTACCGTGACCACGAATCCGCCAGGGAAATACTTCTAAATCTAAAATTGTATGTAATCTGGAGTTTCTCTTTAATTTCATGTTGTTTCAAAATTGATTGAAGAGTTATTTGCAGATAAAACCGTGTAGAATTATTTAATTTGTGAACGTGGATAGTCCAATAAGAATCTACTATTACCTTTGTACTGTACCTGCGTATGTCCATATAAATAACATTAGATCTAAAATAATTTTTGATCTGGATATTCGATAAGATACCATACATTTTATTTTACAGCTCATATAGGTATAGTAACAAATAAACACGTATAGAATTAAATGAATCTAAATGTTGGTTACACCAATAAAAGTCTATTAATTAATTAGTTCTGAAGTTAGCCGTCAGCTGTCAATTTAAAAAATTTTCAACAACTCAATTACAATAAAAAAATTTTTCTAAGAATTTTCACTTCTAATTTTTATTAATTTTCACATGTGGAAATTTTTAATTAAATTTTTTTTTATAATAATTTAATTGCTATAAAATTCTAAAAAAATTTTTATTATCTGTCAACTTTAGTCTCATTTTAATTATCTAAAGTTACAAGTTTGGAAGTCCACCTAGAAACTTTCAACGTAAGACTTCAATTTAATCTGAGTTTTCCATTTGAAATTTTCAAACTTTTATGTCACATGTTATAGGTAATTATATATATATATATATATATATATATATATATATATATATATATATATATATATATATATATATATATATATATAAAATGAATTTAAAACACTCAGATTATTTTAGTTTAATTTAGATTTGCCTTGCGCGCAAATCTATCATTTATTATTTAATGGTTTACAAAATAAAAAGTACCGACAATAATTTCAGGAAAGTAAAAATTCGTGTGACGGACTACAGTCTTGTTTTTTTGATAATTGTCCTCTTGTTTCTTGGTTTTCGACTCCCTCGGCTGAGTTCATGCCTTTGGGGGTGGGAGAGTCCCAGAGGGTAGTGAGGGTAGTTGCGCGGGCCTCTGCAACTCTTGTCTTCAGCTAGCACCCCTTCTCGAGTTGGCAAATGGGTCCGCGCTGAAATGACGTCACGATCGCCCATGACGTTCCCAGATCATTTGTAGCCAGCCTGGATATCTGGTTTTTATTGCCTAGTTTTAGGTACTCGAGAAATCCCTTTTTTAGCGAACGTTTTGGAAAATAAGCCTCTTAAAGGATTATGACAATTAAATAAATGGAAATTTCTGGGTTTTCCCAGTTTTGTAAAGAATATTCCAAAACGTTCGGTATTTTATTCTAAGTGACCATTACATTTAACGTAAACTTATTTTAACAAAGTAGTTTTTTTTGTATGTCTAAAGTGCAGAACCGTAATAAAAGTTTTGTAGGATTTTTTTTTCTTGGGAATTTTTTGTAATTACAATTTCGTCTATACTCTAAAATTTATGATAGAAAAATTCCCATACTTACCCTTACAACCTTCACCTCACTCTGGAATCACTCTGTATTCAGAGTCAGAGTGAAATCATATTGAAACCAGTGTGGATCCAGAGTGGTTTTGTGCCTTTTTTCCAGAGTCAAACCACAGTGAATCCAGAGTGATCCCAGAGTGAATTCAGAGTAATCTCAGAGTGAATTCAAAATGAAACTAGAGTGTTTTCAGAATGTCTTGAAAATGTTTTCAACGTGGGTTTAGTGCTTTTCAGAGTAAATTCGAATAATTCTCAATTTTGTCCTTAGTATATTTATGATAACTTTAACACGAGTGTAGTGTATTGAGTTTTCATAATTTACCTAATTATATTAACAGTTAGACGACAAATGGTTAATAAATTGATAATCACATAGCATTTTTCGACTATATCATTAACAAACATTTCATTCTACAAAATAAGAGATAACAAATTTTGTAATTCGAAAATACTTTCAATTAGTTAACAGTCTATTTTTATCTTTATTATATTAAATTATGAAGTCAACAGGTGAATTCAGTATTATACATTATTAATTGGTTCCCTATTTAAAAACTTTTAAATGTTATGAATTTTTGTATGACTTAAAAAGATTTTATTTTGAAAATACTAGGAATTCACATAGGGATCAGTTTGATCCCGGGAAAAAAAAATTATATATAATTCTATAGAATCATATATAATCTATGTATGATTTCATATAATTTATATATAACTATACGTCATTACATACGTTCGTTTTTAAGATTATATATAATTTCTATATAACTACATATAATTACATATAACTTATATATAACTATATGTCATTACATGTATTTGTTTTTAATATTTGATCGAGCTAAATTTTAAATTATTTTAATTTTAAATTATTAAAATTTAACCAATTAAATAATTGTCTTCGAATAAATTAATTTATTAATAGTCAATAAATCTTTCTATCAGTGTATATTGATAATTAATAATTTACAAACAAAATAAAAAATTTTGTTCATTACGCATTGATCATGTATACGATTTGGATTACTTGTAGTTGTTAAAAACCTTGACGTTCAGGTAAGTCTCATCGGTAAGCTGGTAAAGAATTAGTCTTTCAAGCGTCAGGTCCCAGGTTCGATTCCCGAGCGTGACGGTTTTTTTTTCGATTTGATTCCACTCTGGCTTAAGTCTTGGTTCACTCCGGTTCCACTTTAATTTAATTCTGAGTTCACTTTGATTCCACTCTGGCTTTAGTCTGGGTTCACTCTGGTTTCATGCTGGAAAATAGGCGCAAAACCACTCTGGAAACACTCTGGAACCATCATGATTCCATAATGTTTCCAGAATTTTTTCAGACAGATTTCAGAATGATTTGAAAGTCGCAAGGGTGACAATAGAATTAAAAAATAGAAAAGCTTACAATATTCAAAGATTCTTATTTTTCTTACCGATATTATTACAATTGAAAATACATATATTTTAAATCTTACTGGGTTTTTCCCGCTACTATTTATTGCAGTCGTCTGCTTATATGGGGGTCATCTGAGTGATCCGAACGGAAATGTAGCCAATGTAATAATTGTAAAGGAATTCAAAAAGTAACTTGCTCTCTAACAAGTTATATATTCTATCGGAGGAAATTTTCATTACAGTTAGGTTACATGCAAAACATGACAGTTTCTATAGTTATGTATGGGACTGTATGGGATGTTTTCAACAGGAATTCTTTACAATAAAACATTTTTTTCTTATTTACACTATTATTAATTTATATTTATTAAAATTTTTTACACTATTCTTAATTCAAATCTATTTTCTATTTTTTAGTTTGGTTTTCTATAAAAAGTGTGTTTTTTAGTTTTTTTTTTTAACTATTATATATTTAAAATTACAGGCACGGATATTATCCGTGGAGCGTGTTATAGCAGTACCGGGTCCAGAGGCTGGCAATGCAACGCACATATTATTTTACTTATAATCACTGATAAATATTGGTGCGTGCTGGAATCGAACCCTGGTCCCACTCTTTCGAAATGCAGGTACCGAGCCGATTAGGTTATTGCCAGCCTTCAAATTACAAATTATTTAAAATTGAAAAATTTTCAATTACAATTTTTTTTTAATTTTCACATTTGGAATTTTAGTAGATTTCATAGAAATCTAACTATTGCAATGGTCCTCATGACGAAACTTTGAAAAATTTTGCTATGTTCCGACTTGCCTCGACGAGCTGAGTCAGAAAATACATACGGTTTAAAAGTCTATATATGTATTACACTGATAAAAAAATTGACTTGACTCAAGAGCCAAACTCTTGAACCAAGAATTTCTTTTTGAAGAAAATGATTTTCTTGAGTCAAGAGAATAAATTCTTGAGGTAAGAAATTATTCCTTAAATCGAGAATAATTTCTTGACTCAAGAAAATCATTTTCTTCAAAACGGAATTCTTGGTTCAAGAGTTTGGCTCTTAAGTCAAGTCAATTTTTTTATCAGTGTAGCTGTTGCCCGCCCGCTCCGCTGTATGGGCACTTTATAGAATTTTAGCTTTAGAACTAGACTTGAAATTCAATTGGAGTATTATTTTGACTTGCACAGGTTCCACATTCTATCGAATCGGAAGTAGAATTTATTGAAATCCGTCTTGAGATGATCTCTACATGACGAATAAAAGATCCTTACCAAATTTGCAGCTTTTTAGAGCTATATTTTAAAAATTAAGATTTTTTAGTGTTAACACCCACCCCCGCGATCTTTATTGGAGGTGATTCGGTTTAAAATCCGTTCTTAGATCATTTCTATATCACATGTAGACGACTTTTATTAAATTTGGAGTCTATAGGAGCTATAGCTTGGAAATTAAAAATTTTCATTGTTAATACCTACCCCCGCAACCCTCTGTAGGGTGAGATACCGTAAAATTAATTTATAGATTATTTCTACATATCTTACAGAAGATTCCTACCAAATTTGAAGTCGATAGAAACTATAGTTTAAAAACAGGAATTTTTCATTGTTAACGCCCTCGCAATCCCTCTTGTGGGTGGAATTTTGAAAAATCCGTTCTTAGCTGACCTCTACTCGGTGAGAGGAATGTTCCTGCCAAATTTCAAGTCTCATAGTTCCAGAGATATCGTGATGAGTGACTATATTTATAGGAAGTCTCCTTATATATATAAAGATATACGATATAACGCGACTTGTCACGACGATAGCGTCGTTAATTTACAATGGATCTTTACCAAACTCAACACACTTATTCTACAGATAGATACCGAAGTCAAGTTCGAAGATGAGCTTAAACGGTTAAGTAATTTAGAAATATCAGGATTTCAAAATTTTCAAAATGATAAAAATTTATATTTCTTCATTTTCGTACTTGAATAACTTTTAAATGGGATAACATATTGAATATCTGTCAATTATAACTGAAAGCTCTTTAAATAAGCTTCAATTTGAGTACCATATTTTGTGTGTAATCTTGAAATTAAGTCCCATTCCGCTTTGCCAATTATGAAATTTGCTGTTGCACTCGTTTTTTTTTTTTTTTTTTACTGTACACCAGCAGTAAGTAAACAAATAACGAGTTGCGGTGAAATAAGGTTTTAATTACCGGTTTACTAAAAATCCATAATTTTTTTTAGTATATTTCATTTATTTCTAACTATTATCAATTTATTAATCAATCTGCTCATACACTGATTTCCACATCACCCATGAAGTACTATGTAATTTAATGCGTTCCCATTTATTAACATGGTGGGTCCCCTGATGGTCTAAACCATGGTAAATCATCAATATAAATTTGTAATTCTATTTTGATGTAATAATTCATTATCCTTGATTAAGAATACTGTTTAAAAAGAATTCCAATTTTATTATTTCTAATTCTTTTCTACAATATTTTTAATCAGGGTTATTTCAAATGTTATCAAGTTATTATTACTACTTTTAGATTTTCATAAAGCTAAATTTATAAAATTTGAATTCAATGGAAGTTCATTTTTAATTCAAAACTGATAATTTTCACCTTTTTAAGCTCATCTTCGAATATGGCCTTCATATTTATCTGTAGAATAAATATGTTAAGATTGAGAAATGATCCGTATACATTATGGCTTTCGTCGTTTCCGATCAAAGTAATTTTTAGATTTTTATATTTATTATGAAATCTACTTACATTTCAGCTGCCGAATGGTCTTTTTATTATTACATTTTTTTTTTATTAATTTAATTGCTCAAAAATTATTAAAAAAATTTTTAATGTCAATTTCAGCGGAAAATATTGAATTTTTATTTTTATTTATTACAGAGATTGATCTACGATAAATTATTCAACATTGACGGGTTATCATGGTCACCCAATGGAGAATTACTGGGTATTTGGTGTTCAATAATTAAAAAATCCCAAATACCAATATACTCAATGACAGCCTTGAAAAAAATGAGGAGTGTAAAAAAATCCCCAATTAAAGTCACGGTTTAAAATAGACGAGCGCCCCTGGCGGGATTTTTTGAAGTTTAAAAATTGGCGGAAAAATTTTAAATGACAGTTTTTATTTTTTTTTAGAGAACATAAGAATGGAATTTTGTGAAGAAATAAAAAAAAGAAGATGATATTTGTGTATATATATTTATTATTTTTTATTAATATAATAAATTGTGTATAGTAAATTATTTTTCTTACAAACTAATTGTGGGGAAGCGATAAAATAGGAACTGTGATCGCCTGTCGTATACTCTACTTATTTTTTTTTATTTTAAATATATATTTATTTAAAACATCTGTCAATATTCTTCATAAATATTTTTTTTTTATTTCTTCTTGTTAAATATTGTGAATTTTAACCAAAAATTTTAATTGATAATAGTGATAATTAATAATAATTACAAGTTTTGCATACAAACAGGCCGTTAAAGGCACCCGGCCCTGGTTCACGAGCTCCCAATCAAGCAAGGGCCCTCTTAATCTATTTTTAATAATAATATTTATTTAAATAAATTACTTATGACCCCACAATCGACAATAAATCTAATACACAGTATTTGCAACAAATTATTAATTATTAAACGCTGCACTATTTTTCTTCTTTAGTTAATAATAAATATTTCAGTTCAATTACTTGCATTCATACAATTAAACCATTATTGTTTTTTTTTTTTATTTATAAATATTAATAATTTTAACAATAGGCAACTCTTAATTTTTAATATAATTCGTAATAAATATCATTGTTTAATTATTAATTATTACATTGTCTTATAAGTATATTAGGACGTTGTATTTTTCTATTGTTTTAGTTGTCTTCTTGCAAATATTGCTAGTCAATACTGTTCTAACATTTAATTTTTTCAATTAAAAATAATTAAAAACAAATTTTTTAAAGAACAAATATTAAAAAATATTTCAATGTCTGTTTTGTAAAAAATAAGGAAAATAATAAAAATAAAAATAATTTTTTCCAACGTATTTATTGTATAATATTGGCAAGTTGGATGGCTTTTACACATTAATGGCAAAAAAAAAACAATAATAATAATAATAATTAATTAATTAATTAATAAGTAAAGAAAATTTTGTTTAGTATAAAGAATAATAATAAAAAATATAAACAGAGGTAGTAAACATATTAAGAAATAGTACATACTTGTTATTATTATTAAAAAAAAAAATTATTAGAGTAAGATAAATAGATATTAAAATATTTACATGAAAAATTTCGAATAAAATTTAAAAACTCAGTGAAAGCCTTAAATAATTGTTACTGACTTTATAAAGATAATGATAAATGATAAAGAAAAAATGAAATTATCAAACAGAAATGAAACTTAGTTAATAATTAAAAAATAATAATAATAATAATAAAACAAAAACACTAATAATTAATTACAATTACGGCGGTACAATTAATTGAAACAATTATAATAATTATAATAATAATAATAACAATCTAATGAAGCACCTTAGTTGATAAGATTGAATTTTCAAAATACGTACAAAAAAATTGACCAATTATTTTTACATGAAAAATTTTTCAACAACGCATCTGTAATAATAAATTTAAAAATGTTGGTCATCAGATTGCACTTAAACTCCTATCCCACAAATTCAAAGATCAAAACCAAGAATTTATAAAAACCAATTAAATGCAAATAATTCGCAACTACCTATCCCTGATTATGTTTTCTCATATAAATATCACGTAATCAGTATAAGTATATCAATATCTAATTATAATCGTATAGCTTATATACATATATTGTTTTTTTATTTTTATCTTATTTTATTATTTCTTCTTATCCTTTAATATTAAGTATAATTATTATGCAGATTACTTAATTGCATACTGGTTTTTAATTTCTCTCATACACACACTCCATTGGTTTATTTATTAATTATTAATTCAATAATAATAATAATAATAATAATAATAATAATAATAATTATAATTATAATATTTATTAAAGTGAATGATGGTTCGATATCGCACTCACGGTTCCGTACGGAAAATCATTCTTATATTATTAAAACCTTATGTTTAATTATTTGTAATTAAATATTTAATCATTCGATGAATTATATTCACACACATGTGTAAGTACATTGTATTGCATTGTTATTTTGGAATAAAATATTATTACTGTTTTGTTTTTGATAAATAATCGAGTTGGCAGTGGGAATTTTAAAAAATTTTCACTCATAAAAATTTATTTATTATTTCTTCATAAAAATTGTTCTTCTAAAAAATTTTCAAAAGAAGAAATACTCGATTATTTATTTTATTATTGGAAGTATCTGATTGACTATGGTCAGTGGAAGTAATATTTTGTAAATATATATACATTTCATCATCAATAATTATTAATTAATATAAAAAAAAAAAGGTAATATTGTTGATTGATATTTGTGACTGTAAAAGACTGTTTGATTTTATTTAATGATTAGTGGAAAGAAGAATATACTTTTTTTAATATTAATTATGGAGGTAGCTGTGGTGATATATTAATATATATTTAATATGTTTCAACTATTTTAATCCCTGGTAATCCTGTGTATATTGATAACTATTTGTTTATTATAAATAAAAAAATTGAACAAGAAATATATTTATTAATTATCAAAACAAAAATGGCTGAGACGATTAACATTAACTGTTAAATATTTATATCACTGTATACTTATGTTTCCTGAGTTTGTAAGAACGTTTGATAAGTACCTGAGTGTTGTAGTTTATTTATTTAATCTTCTTTTTTCATATAACCGACTATAAATATATATAAAACTATTGCAATACTGTATACTGATTAAAAAATATGAACTGACTATTGCTGACGAGAAGAAATAGTTTTATTACTTTTATTTATTATATTATGCAGTGACATTTAATATGTAAAAAAATATTTTATGTATATATTATTCCTCATCTGTATTAACAAAAAAATATTGCAGATTTAAATTGACTCAAGTATTACGACTATTTCGTTGGATCACTATTGTTTCGTTTAAGCTATTTATTATTCATTAAAAACTTTCATCGGTATTTTTTATTATTATTTATATTTAACTGATTCGCTCGTATATTTAATATATTTTTATTCCACACTGTTAAATACTTTATAATAATTTTTACTACCCGTTAATCTTTCCAATTATAATTTGTACTCTGGAAATTATTTATTTATTTTTTTTTAAATGTTATTAACAATTACTATTGGTTAATGATTTTTTTTTAAAAATTACTTTTGATAAAAAATAGATAGAGAGCTTTGAAGGCAAGAGTTGGTATCGTTTGTACCAATTAAGACCTGGTTAGATTTATAAAAACATTTTTTTCTATTTCTTCCAGCTGTGGATTAGTCTAAACATTCAAAATTTATCGCTAAATTTTGTACTAATTTATTTATAATATTTAAATCGTATACTTTATATTAGTAAGTGTTTCGTATACTTTTTTTTCACGCTTAATAATGTCAAAAAAAATTTTAATAACACAAACCACAGCTCGGAGTTTTTAATCTATTGATTTCCGTTCTCACGAGACCGCAACGTACTAATTTAATAATAATAATTAATTTTATTTAACCAAATAAAATAATTATTTATAAACTAAAAATAACACTGGGAAAAGGTCCAATACAAATTACAATCTTACATCTAAAGTTAGTATACTTTAGAGTATTGTAGTTGTATACATATCTTCTTCTATAAACTAATTATTATAATTTTTTTAATTTGTTCTACACCTAATCATCATTTCTTCAATAATTAAATTTCTTTGAATATTAATCAATTTTTCATTTTCTTCAACGCTTATCGCGAGTAACTGATATTTTTTTTATTTTTATTTATTTCATTACATAAATGTAAATACGACCGGCTATTTTTTTTTTTATTTATCTACATACTTTAATATATAATATATTTATCCTAATGATTTTGTTCTTTGCGACAAGCGTATCTAAATAAAATTCAATTAATTGTTTATTACCACCGTTAAATATAAAATATTTAATACCGTATTTCTTCACGGTCGCATGTTTAATATGGCAAGAATTATTCACGTTTGTCGCGGTTAAAAATAATAAATTGCGAGATTATTCAATCAATTAACATTAAAATATTCATTTAAACCAAAAATATTATTAATAAGTAATTTAAAAATTAAATAATAATAAATTTTTCTAAAAAATATTATTTTGAGCCGTAAAGAAAACAATTTTTGATTCTGATTATTAAAATTATTCAATTAACTTCTTAAAAAAAAAAAAATTATCATTATCTAAAAATGAAACTATACATATTTATCAACAGTTAATATAGAATTACTTACTATGTAATTAAAACCAAGGCAAAGAAAATTAAAACTTAAGTACTTTTTCTTTTTAAAGTACATTAATCTCGCATTCAATTATCAATAATATTACCATTATTATCAATAATAATAATAATATGTGTCATTTACGAACCCGGACGGCTTATTCAAAAAAAACCCTATCCCATAAAAAAAAAAATTAACTGTATACGTAAGTCCGCAATTTTAAAATTGCAATACTTATATCTTGAAAGAAGAAATTCTTTTTAAAAAAGAATGGATTTAATAAAACTTTTGTTATAATAATTCTATAGTACCTATTGTTATATTATCTGCACTGAGGTAGACGGATGGAATAGTTTTATCGTATTTAAAAATCAAAATACCTTTTTGTCGATACGAGCATAACCTTGTTATAATCTTTCGGAGATCATCCTTCCTTTGGAATTGCTGTCAATTAATCAGATTATAATTAATAATCTCAATAAAAGTAGAAAATTTTAAATAATATAATTTAACCTTTTTATTAAAAATTCAAAAACTAATAATCAAGAAAACTCTGTAAAATCTTTGAAAGTAAAAATTCAAATAATTAAATTATAATTATTTAAAAAATTTTATAGTTTTTGAAAGAAAAATTAATTTTTTTAGCTTAATAATTAAAAAAAAAAAAATTTATCAAAAGTTAAAAATATAAAATCTGATGAATTGACAGCAACTCTTCGTAACTTTAATAAAAAATTATCTTTTTAAAAATAAAAAAAATTGTATATGAATACAAACTTTTATACTCTGTGTAAGACAACTGCTGGCATAGCACTGACTCTAAAAACCATTAATTAATATTAGTAAAGATAAAAAAAAGCAACAAAAGTCTATTAACTATGAGGTAGAGGATGGATCCTGTCGGTAGAGCCTTTTAGACTGGTAAAAGTACCTGGGTACTTCGTAATCAAATAAAAAAATCGATTGGTAGTTGAGTGAGTATAATTACTCGGCTTTGAGAGCTTCTGGTTCGTCATTATCGCTGAACTCGTCGTCCTCGGCATGAGAAGACTCAGCCTCTTCATCATCAACAGTGCGGTCTCTGTCCTGGTGATCATTCCTGTCGTCCATGACGACACCAGGTCTGCCTTCGTCGCGGCCGATCATCGGATAGTCATCAGAGACACCACGCCCGAATCCGTCGATGGCTCCAGACATGGCCATCTTCGCGCGAACCGCTGCGGCGTTCATCGTGAAAGGGTTCAGACTGTTCTCCGCGAAATACTGCAAGTACGTATCGAGGATCGACTGGTGGTGATTCGGCGTGAGAGGCAGCCCTGCAGGGTGCAAAGGCGCGGTGTTGGGCTCGCGACTGTGGGCGTGCATCAGGCCCTCGATCGCGGACTTGGCAGCTATCGCGGTGGCAGCTTTGCTCTGCTGGTTGATCTTGGTGATCACAGTGTTGTTGTTCGGAGTCGGCGAGCCATACCTCAGGCTCAGCGGCAGGGTCAGGTCTTCCGGGTCGTCGCCCCCGCAGACGGAGCTCCCGGCTTCTGACGGAGCCCCCCTGGGCAGCTCCAGACGCATGTCACTTCGTCGTGGGCCAGTTGGACTTGCACGGGCTCTCAACTCCGCGGGACTCACTTTCACTCCAGCTTTGGCGAGCAGTCGCGAGGCCAGCTCGGGATCGAACGGGCTCGGCATTGGTAACACTGGCAGGTCCTTGGTGCTGATTCCGCGGTGCTGACGTGACATGTGCGAGTGCAGGGAGTTCCGGGACTTGGCCACTGTTCCGCACAAAACACACCGATAGCCTGGACACACGGTGTGCTTGTCCTCCAAGTGGGTCCTCAGCGTGTGGGCGGATCTGTATATTTTACCGCACTTCGGGCATGGTCGCGGATCTGTCGCTCGTACCCGCATCATGTCCAGACCACGTCTTGCAACTGAAAGATTTATTTTTTTATTAAATTTTTGTTCGTTTTATTTAATTGGATAATTATTAAATGGATCAGCGGATAATTAATTATTTTTAATTAAAATTTTCTCGCTGATGCATTCAATATTTTAATTATAAATGGCAATTAATGTTTTTTGTCTATGGATAAAAAAAAAATGATTATTAATATTGAAAAAATAATCTCTCACCAAACAATTCTCATCGAAAAGCATTAAATTAAACAATTGTATATATATTTTGTTTTTTATTTTAAAATTTTATACATTGTTGAATTGTTTTCATCTCTCATAACATTTTTTTTTTTTTTTTTTTTTGGAAAATAATTACCTATTTTTACATAATTTATCTTTTTTTTTTAAAGTAATAACACAATTATCAGTGACTGTAATTACAATCTACAAGCCTGTTCTTATTTTATTAATAATTATACATTGATAATTACAATTACAATTATTTTATTTTAAACTTTACTTCATCTCTTTGTTCAATAAATTTTTTTTACTTTAATTGCAAAAATCTCGTAGAAAAATAACGCTGGATCTTTTTTTATTAGCTTCATTTTATTGTATTGAATGACTATTGTATTTGATCATGGTCATCTTGAAAAAATTAACATAAAAAAATTCTATTGCATTGGATGCTTTTTAACATCAATTAACGTACGCTTAATTGTCTTTAATAAAAAATAATAAAAATAAAACGCTGTTCAAACTTAAATTATACATTCCAGTGTAATTTTTTTTTAAATATAAAATAAATGGTTACTTAAATACTGCGCGTTACAATTATGTACAAAAAAATAACTCAAAAATGAAAATAAAAAAAACTTAAAAATGTTCACTCGGTATAAAAGTTATCCTGCACAAAAAATACCTCGGAATTATCAATTATTTACATTATAATAATAATAATAATTAATAATTTCAAATAATAGGTGTGCGTTTGTCAACAATAGTTAATAATATATATTATTAATTATTATTAAATTAATAATATTAACAACAGTATACTGTAAAAAATTATAGGTAACTTTTACCTAAAATTTTACATTATTAATTTGGTGTAAACAAACGGTGTAGACTTTTAAATTCAGTCTAAATATAAAAAATGCTTTGATAAAAAAATTAATTTAATTTTGAGAATAAATTTGTATTTTTTAAATCAAAACTTTCTCTTTTATCAAATTAATTTTTTTTTTCATTAAAAAAAACCTATTTTACAGAAACTTAAATTAAATTTAAAAAAAAAATGACTTCTTACAACTTCTCAAATCTTCAACATAAATTTTCATTTAGACATTCTCAAAATAAAAATAAAAAAAAGCCGGTTGAATGGGGAAAATTTTTTACACCGGATAAAAAAAGAAAATTAGACATAAGTCCACCTAAGTGTCTTTATTTTGTCCCACTGTTCGGCGTGTTTAACCCTCATGTGATTTCTAACACTATTGGGGTGGGAAAAAGTCTTGGCGCAGGAGATGACCGGACAGGTGGGCGAGTCTCTGGGGTAATGATGGTCGAGATGGGCTCGCATGTCCGCGATATCATAATAAGACCGGACGCAGAGCGGGCACTGGATGATATTGCGTCGGTGATGCTGGGGCTGAGAGCGTTTGAGCGGCGGCCTCTGGTACTGGGGGTTCGGGACCCTCGTCAGCTGGTGTTGTCGTGCAGTAGAAGAAATTGAAGAGCAAGTTACCATTTGTTTAGGCTCGTCATCCTCCTCGTCTTCCTCCTCCTCGTCCTCGGAGTCTTCCACTGGGTAGACCGGGTCTCCATAGTCTTCCTCGACATCGATCTCCTCGACCTTGATTACCCGTAACATCCTATCATCGTGGTGGTGGTGAGCAGTAGAGGAGGCTGCTGCTGATGTAGAAGTTAAGACACCTCCACCAACTCTTCTTCCTCCACCACCACCCCCACCTGGTCCTGGTGGTCCATCTTTACGTCTTTGTCTGTTATCTGCAACCACCACCACACCAATGTTACCACCAGCTGTCGTCCATTTTCTTCTCATCTTTTTATTTATTTATTTATTATTAATTTAAGTAATGCATAAGGGAGGCCATGCGATCTCGGTACCTTACAGTAGGCCTAGATGAGGAGTTTCTTTTTTTTTTTTTTCCTATTTTTTTTATAAATGATAGAGTCGAGTCAATGATTTCGGTTTTGATTTGAGTTTGGTTCTCGGTCAGAATATCCCAGACAAAAACAAATATCGGTAATTATCACTTATTTTGTTTTTGATTTTAAAAATTAATTAATTGATTTAAATTCAGGAAGAAATACTTTTTGTGTATAAATTATTAATCAAAATTATAATTTTAATAATTTACACAAATTTTCTTCTTCTAAATAAAATTAATAATAAACACTGATAAAAAAAATTACTTGATTTAAAATAATAAAATTTTTAAACTAAAATATAATAAATATTTCTTCTTAATTAAAAATAATAAATTTATCTAAAATTTCTTCTCTTAAAAAAAATAAATTATATAAAAATTTTATCACATGATAATATTTTTGTCGAGGATATTCTTAACTTAAACCCATAATTCTTCAATGAATTAATTGAATTTTATAATAATCTTTAGCTTTATCTTTATCATACTCGTTATTATTATAAATATTAATGTTATTATTATTATTATCGTTATTTTTATTATGACAATTATTATTATTAATAATGAGAATCGAGTCTCATGACCCCGACTGCTGCTGTGGATTATTAACAGTAGGTCGCTGATGAATCCCGTGAGCTTGCAACTGATGATTGATCAGGTAGTGCTTGGTTTTGCAGCGTTTCCCGCAAACAGAGCACTGCGGCCAGGTTTCGGGAGGCGGCCAATTAGAGTGGACGTTTTTAACGTGCTGGCGAAGGTTGCTGGGCGAGGAGTAACTCCTACCGCAATAACGACACAGGGGTTTACTGTCATCGTGCCGGAGGGCAGAATACAGACGGGCCAAATTTTCCACCGCTTGAGAAGATGATGTCTCGTGATCGGTGACGGCGACTCCCATCATTGCGACATCCTCCCTCATTGGCATCACCGATCCTACAACCAGGATGTGCCCGTCAATTTTATACCCTTTATTTTAGCCTCTAAGCTAGTTCCTAGTTTTTAAGCTACAACACTACTCTCGTACTCTCAGGGCATGCCCGGTTGTAGGATTTCCTTCTTATTATTTATTTTCCTTTCTTTTTTTATTTATTTTTTTTTTTTTTATTTTTACATAGTTACTTTTTTGCATTTGTTTTTGTTAAGTACATCGATCGAGCTTTCACTTTTTTGCGCTTTTTTTTTTTTTTGGTTAAACTCTTGCAAGTTTGGTTCAGGGAGAAAATAAAGAACGGGAAGAAGGATAAAATCTAACTATGTGTGTGGAGGCTGGTATTGATCCATCCTATTCTACAGTGTAAAAAAATTTCGGTCCACAGTGTGCCTCGGTTTACACACATGTTTAATTTATTGTGAAGAAAATTTGACACTCGTGAAAAATTACTTGTGAAAGAAGAAATAATCATTTATATATTTAAGTCTGAAATTTTAATTTTAATTAAATGTCAAAATTTAAGAGATTTTATTTTTGATAAAAAATTAAAAAAAAAAAAATTTTTTTTATAATAATGAAAATAAATTATTTAATTAATTTTTTAAAAACTCCAGAAATTGTAAAACATAAAAATATAATTCGTATTTCAATAGAAAAAAGAAAATCTCAAAAAAAGCAGATTGCAATCAGAATTAAATTGCATGAAAGCAATCAAAGTAATTTACTATTGCGTCTATAAAAAGAACAATAATTTAAAAGTAGTAGGCGAAATAATAACAACTGTCTGGACAGTATCAGAGATTTACAGTGTTAGTCTGGAGTAAAACAAAGCCAGAATTGCGGGCGTAATTTACGAAGGAGATCGATCGTATTAGGTTGTACAGAGTGCTCTGTACAGCGTAATATAAAAACTAATGGATCTACTTATAGGCGGTATTGGTAATTAAATTGTAATGTAAAAATAAAAATAAAAGTATCGGTTAAAAAGTGAGTATAAGCTGTAGTTTGTTAGTAGAGAGCAGAGTGGAGCAGCCAGGCATTGAACCACACCCTGGATGACCAGGACACGGAATAATGGGGAGGAAAAAATGTATTACGACGCATTGGTAAGAGCTGGGTGTGCCACTTGTAGTGTACTTGGTGTATCTACACGTACACGGTGAAATGCCAGACAACCAGACAAGGTGGAGGTGGCAAACCAAATGAAAGGGGAGAATGAGAAACGAAAGGGATGGCTTAATGTATAAGGGACCTTCGAGAGGGTAGATCAATGCGAAACATGTCCGCGAAATTGCTTGAGGATCGATCGATACCAGAACCCTCCGGGGATACTACACTACTCTTCTCTTTTCTTCGCTATATATGTTATGTACCCTTTTCTATACTTCCTCAAGCTTTATTTGTGTCTATTTGCTCCGAGCTTTGCCAAGTGATTCTCCAGATTCTATATTCCTAAGCTTTTTTATTCTACTTCATAAATAATATATGTTTCTTCAATAAACTTTAAATTAATCGCTTCATTTATTATTGTATTTCATTTAAAAGAAGAAATAAAAATATTATTAGATTTTTATTTCTTCTTTTTAATTATAAAAAATTAAAATTAAATTTTTTTCAGACTCTTTGTAATTTTTCACGAGTGTTAAATTTTAATGCAAAAATTATTTACATAATTTTAAATTTCTTCACTATTTTTTACAATGCAGTTATGGAAAAAAAAAAGTTATCTTCACCTGCAGTAAATTTAAATAATTTTCGGAGCCGAAATTCAAAATAAATTGTAAAGGCTCACGCATAATTATTTAATAACTTTTTGCCGAGCAAAATACAATAAAAAAAAGTGACAGAAAAAAATTATCCGGAGTATTGTTGAAGTGCAGAACAGACGTCATCTGGAAGCTGACAATTCTAGCGGAAGGTTATACTATATAGAATAATCTTTTATGTCTGGTCACGTCTTTAATATTGCTCTGGCACTGTATACGACTTAAGAAGTTTTCTTCTTTACTATATATGTATACAAACTAGTTTCATTTTTCTACCTAGTGGTATTAAATAGTGGCAGAGCCTATTTGCACCCCAGGGTTCTTCCAAAAAGGGGACGAGACCTTAATCAATCTTGTGGGTAAATTTTCTACGCTGCACTCGCTTAATTTTAAACGCTACAACTGTACGCTGATCAATCATCAACATAAATACTCTGATTTAGAGTGAATAAAAAAATAATAATAACAATAATAATATTTATAATAATAAAAATAAAAATAGTAAGTGATTAAAATTTTAAAATAAAAATAAAAATAAAGAATTGATCGAAACAGCAAACGTATAAACGAATCACAACCGCCATAAGCCTTATCACGATTCTATTTCAAAGTGATAGATGGTCCTAATCTAGAACTCCCTCCTCAATACGAATCTCCAAAGTCACGTTTCCCTTTTATTGACAAATCTAACCCAAGGGTAAATAGGGACCCTGGTACGCATCCCATAACTTTTAAAGACCACGCATCCACATATCCATATCTACATAAATATATCCCACAGAATAACAACAGCAGCAACCAAAATAGTGGTCATATTTGTAATAAAATTTTCCCAACAAAAATATTCACCAAAATAAAATAAAATAAAAATAAATACACACACTCGCTTACACATAAAAGAAGAAATAAAAAAAAAAGGCCAGGAGGTATAAACGTCCATGCTATTACGTCGAAATAAAATTAAGTTTCGGGCTAGAGATAGCTCGAGATTCGGCCAGTGAAATTGGATAAGCCACCAAGGGTTTGTTTGGCTTGGGGTTCACTAACAAAAAACTACTGAAGAAAAAAGAAACTCTCAATATATATATAAAAAAAAAAACAAAAAAGGAAAGTTACTTCGATCCATGTCCATTAACAGCTATCAATTTTTTCTTCACAATATATATTTATATATTTATATCTTAATTATTAGTTAGACTAATGTAAGATAAATTTATCAAAAAATTATCCTTAACTCTAACTATACATGGAAGAAAATAATTTCTCAATAAAAAAATACTAATAAAAATAAGAAAAGCCTATTATTAAATAAAAAGTCTACTGGAAGATTTTAAAAATACTTTAAAAAATAATTTGTTCTGTCTTTCATTTAAAATATTAATTATTTTTATTATTATTATTTTGTTCAGCCATTCTCATTGCCGTACTGCTGATGCGGTGAATGAATCTGCGCACTTGATGAATTTAGCAAAGAATTAAGCGCTTGCGTACCATCCGGGCCTTGATACACCGGATATCTATTTCTCTTCCTTATTCCGTGCATCGACAATAAATGTATTTGTAAATATTGCTTTGTTTTAAATTGTTTTTGGCATACGTGGCATGATATATAAGCCGTTTGTACAGTATGAACATTAACAATGTGTTGTTTAAGATTTGAGTTGTTAGAGTAAATTTTTCCGCACTCTGGGCACTTTGGTTTGCCCTGCAGGTCGTTCGAATTATTCGAAGACATCAATTGATGTTGCTGCTGATGTTGGTGCTGCTGTTGTTGTTGCTGTTGTTGCTGATAAGATAAGTCAGATGTTGATAAATACTTGGATGTTGATGTAGTTATTTGGAGACTCTGGAGGTTGTTTTGTAGTTTGTGTTGGATTATCGATAGCTCTGAGTCAAGACTGATGTTATTCATGGGATTCGTCGGTTGCTGACCAGAAGACAATTGTTGCTGTTGCTGTTGCTGTTGCTGCTGCTGTTGGTGATGGTGCTGCTGCTGCTGCTGCTGCTGCTGTTTATCGTTGTAGCGAATCTGGCGAAGCTGAACCCCGCTGCTGTCACTGTCCAAGGATGTCCTTTGGTTTCGTCTAGTCCGTGATATAGCGAGACCACCAGCACCACAAGTGACGGTACCAGTTGCGGGTCCAGCGCCAGCGCCACCAGGAGGAATCCAGGATGACGAGCCTCTACTCGAGTCCATACAGTCTTCTCTCGAGGGCTGCCAACGCCCTGGAACCACCAGGCAATTTTCAGTCCTTCTGGTCACCCCTTTCAATGATTCCTTATACACTATTTTTCCCTTCCCATTTTTCATCAATGTTTTAGATTTTATTTTTAGATTTTTTTATTTATATATACAACCCTTCGACCACTTTAGCAACACCTTTTATTACTTTCTTAATTTTATTTAATATACTTTGAATTTTTTTTTTTTAATTTTTTTATCTTCCAAGACGGTCGAGCCAATTCCGAAGCTGTCTCACTAATAATTTTATTTCCTGATACTTATCTTCCTTGTGGCACTCTTTATATTTATATATAATAATAAATTTACAATGTAATAGTCTGATTGATATATATATATATTTTTTTTTCTCATTATCTTTCTTTAATAAAAAAATTTTGAGCACGACTCTCGATTTACTCACCACATTATTAATTACTTATCTATTTTTATATGATTGTGATATAATGGATGACAGTGAGAGGAGTGGAATTGATGAGAGGTACGAGAGTTACATGCATACGTAACAGAAATCGAATTTACGTTATTTACTTTCTGAGTTAATAATAATTAAAATTTTTAGGGAATACTTTTAAGGACTGCGGATTAAGTACAATCGTACATCTTGCCTGGACTTTTATAGTTTATCATTGTTATTTAGTATTAATAATAATAATATTTATTATTTATTATTTTAAAGTGAGACTTACCGTAATTTGGATCCTGATTCGCAGCGTGTATTCCGGAAGGTCCAGGCATTAATCCTGTAATAAATGTAAATAATAAATATTAAAATGTGTGTATAGATATAGATAATACATACATACATTTATGAATAGGTGGAGCATTTTAGAATGGGAATGGAGTTAAATAAGTGGTTATTATTATTAATGATTAGTCATATGATATATGTACATATATTTAAGAGTGTGATAAATTACCTTGAAGTCCCAAAAGCGCCGCGGGGAATGTGCCACGATGATGTTCCAGAGAGTCATTGAGAATGTCATTGGGTTCGGCCTTGACTGAATTGAGAATACTGTCGTTATTCGACATTTCTTCGTCATTATCAGACGCGGAATTTGAATCTTCGCCAGTTGATTGAGCCTAAATCCATTAAAAACAAATTTATTACCAATGTTTACAACATCGATACCGTAATAAAATATATTTTAGATTATTTTCGAGATATTATACCTTAATATCATTATTCGGTGTGTGTATCGTAGGTCCGCCTTCAAGAGCCTGTCCTAAAAGCGATTCCTGGAGATCAGCAGCGGCGCCTTTTAGCTGCTCGAGGTGATTTCCCACTGGAGGTGAATAACTTTTGGATCTTTTTTCTGGTGGTGGACTTAGACCGCTGTCACTTGGATCACCTCGGTCATGCCACGTGTTCCTCGACGTCACCTAGACAGACAATATCAATAATTATAAATATTTATTTTTACCAAATCAACAAAAATCATTAACTGAGGATTAAAGTTTAAAGTTTAATTTTTATTATAATATTTAGTTTTTTGGCTTTAATAATAAAGACCGTATGAATGATGAAGCATAAAATATATATATATATATATATAACTACCGGTGATTCCGTGTGATCTCGCGCCTCAGATCCAGATGGAATTTTAGCTCCTGCGGTGCCGCTCTTAACGTCCGCAAGTCCTCTTACTTGAAGCATCTGAGCGGTTTTGAGAAAGGCCGCTAGTTGTTCCTGACCTACGTGGACTTCTCCGTGATACATGAACCTTAACAATGACTCCATGTCTGACGACGCAACGTCCCTGAGAATAACTATTGGATGCTGACATGGATTTGCCTGAAAAATAAATTTATTCATCAGTAATTGTTAAATTATTTAAGTAAAAAATTTTTATTGTAGAAATTTGGAAATTCTGGATGAAATATTAGATACAAAAAAAAAGGTCTTTTGTGATTTTTTTATATCTCTCATCCTTTAGACACATTTTCAATTTTAATTTTGAATATCATGAATATTAAATGTAATTTTTACAGTACTGTTAATAATAATAATTTAAATGTTGTAATTATGCGTGAATGTACTTTTAAAAATTTTATTTTCGACTCAGCCCACCAGTAATGTGATTGCACGTTTACTCTTAACTTAACACGTCGCGTAATTGCAAATACGTGTAGGTATATATGTTGCGAAGGCGTTTATTCTGCATTGTAATGAGAAAAAAAATTTTTAAAAGTGCTTTTACACTTCTCAGTACCAAGTACCTACATCTTATAAATAATTAAATGAAAAATATATATATTATTCACGAAAATAAACTAAGTATTATGAAGCACCCCAACTAAAGTGTAAATAAAACACGACTACATGGTTTCTAATCCGGTTATAAGACCAGACAATTTAAGCCGTTACTTCTTTTTTTGTCTCTCTGGATTTATTTGTACATTTTTAATTAAATAAAATTAAAATTAAAATTAACGCACGTAATTCTTATTTATAATCAAGTTAAATAACGTTTTTTTTTAGCAAAGTTTATTTTAATCGGAGTCGGAGTAAATAAAATTCATGAATGAACTTGATATATAATAATAAATGTATATTTGACTAATGTAAATATGAAACTTGCTAAGAGTACTCTTCTCTTATATACTTTAATCTTTAATATGTATATTTATATATGTGTGTATTATATAGACGGTGTCGCGGGAATGTGCGACGACGAGCAACAACGCACTTCCGTTGATAAAAATACGCACAGCATAATGTGTGACTTGGTAAGTCAGTACACGCGCCAACACCATCATTCACTGACATTCCATACAAATGTACAATATATACATTTATTTACATATATATGTTTATTATTAAAAATAAATAAATAAAATATAATTATCATTCTATTTTTTTTTCTACTTAATATTACATTTATTATTTATTATTGTTATTTATTTATGAGTTTATTTATAAGTTATTTACCGCATAATATTATACTTTATCTAAAAGTTTTAATTATTACTTCTTCTTTACAGTAATTTATATTATCAAGTATAAATGTGTAGGTACATACTTTAATTATAAATTTTTAACTTTAAAGTTAATTTCATTACATTGAAAATTCAATTTAAATTCACCGAGAAAAATATATTTAATGCATGACATTAAACTTTACGATCTAATGTTTTTAATTATCATTTATATTCCCCGATATCATTATTATTATTTATTTAAATAGAATTAAATATGTAAATTAAATATTTAAATTTTAATATATTTTATATTGAAGTTAATTCTTAAAAATAAAATAATAATTAAATTATTCTAACAAAAGAAATTATTTCAACGGTTTTATTTAAATAACTTTTTTATTAATCTCAACTGTCGTCGAGTATTTGATTTTTTTTTCCGTGTCGAGATTGGATAGTAGTTGAATATATTCTTGAATTACATCGTAGCATATATAGTAACAGTGTCGTGTAGATGAGATTGAATTTTTAAAAAAATTCATGTGTAAGTATATATCTGTACATATGTATTTATAGATATGTATATATATATTACGCATACAATTTAAAAAATAATATTATACGGTCCCTTTTTTATATTTCCCTTCACTATCGCACTTACACACTCAAATATTTACACTTATATTAATACTTATGTATTTATACATTTTTTTTTATAAATCGTTATTCTTACTATCCATTAATACGCGTCTCATATATTTATTCACACTAATAGTGTATGGCGTAAAGAGGGAATGAAGAAAAAAAAAATAACATTAAAATATATGTGTATAAAAAAAAAAAAAAAAAAAAAAAAAAAATAATGGTTTATTTTTAGGCGGAGATCATACTGAGGAAAATTTAAAAGCGCGTGCATTACTAACACACGCCACTCTCCATTATCTTGGATTAATTTACCACGCATTTAGTTACGATGGTTATAAATAATGTTTTTTATTTTTACCATTAAATTTGAAATAGAAGCTAATGTTTTTCTAAGCCATACATATTAAACATATTTTAATGCTGTTATATATATATATATATCATAAAATTAATATTAATTCAACTTGAGTATGTTGTTCATTAATAAAAAATTGCAGACAGTATAATTAGTAAAAATAAAAATAATTATTATTTTTAATGGTATAGTGTTTTTTTTTTTTTTTTTTAATTATAAATTAAAAAGTGTACTTGACACGTAAATTAAAAATTCATACCAAGCACGTGCATTGATTATTTTTTAATTCACGTGCCAGCGATTTTCGACTAAAGATAATTATATTTATATTTTATTTCGGAGCACCGAGTAATTAATTAAAATTAATGGCAATAGTAGAAGCAAAGTATATATATAAAGAGTTATTAATTATAATTATGATTATGCATGTAATTATAATATTTTAGTAGGGTAAAAATAATTAGTGGTTGAATAAAAATACGAACCTTTAAAAGTCTTCGGAAGTAGGGGCTGCAAGCAGACAATACAACTTTGTGTGCAGTGAAACTGTTACTATCGCAGGCGAGTGTAACGTCAACAAAATCCTCTTCATCACGTAAATGTCGAAATGAGCTGAGTATGCTCGAATGGAAGTCATTCCATCTGAGCGAGTACTGTTGCTCGCTGTTTGAGGACGACGAAGAGGCCGCCATGGCGTCCACCCCCTCGGGACCCACGGCCGAGGGTACCAAAGGTGCTATTGTAAGCGCACTGGCACCTCACTTCAACTACAAATACCACTTTTTTTCTTATTTATTTTATTTTATTTTCGTATATACTTTTTTTTACTCAGTATACTTTTTTATTCTGTATATTTTTTCTGCTCTTCACTCTAATCACTTTTTACGCGTTTAAACACTTGCTGAAAAAAATAAATAAATAAATAAATAAAAAAAATAAAATCAATGATGTAAATTAAAAAACAACAATATTAATAATAAATAAAAATATTTACCTGAATTTGTAAACAAAAATTTCATATTTAAGTCTTGTAAAAATGTCTTTTGCCCAGTTTTTTAATTGGTTAAATAAATTTAAAAAATAATAATTTTATAAATCAAAACATAAATTGTTCCTCAGTCTTGATAAAAATATTCCGCCGCCGCCTGAGATCTTTGTCTTTTACTGAAACAAAAAATAAAAAATTATTATTCGTTTTTTTTTTTCTTTCTCAATAATTATTATCAAAAGAACCTTAAGAAGATTAAAATTAAAATTATTTTAAAGCGCCTGGTAAATACAAACAGAAGAATGTAAAAAAAAAATACTCATATTACGGGTCCACGGGGGCCCGAAATTCCATGGAATTTTTTTTTGTGTACTTTATTTTTTTTAAGTAAAGTAAAGATGAAATACTGAAAAATGTTGTGCCTGCAAGATGGTGTATCACATATTGCGCTTTAGCTTGTAAAACGAATGGTCCTTTTTACTCATACTTGTATACTTATAATGCTGTACATCTGTACCGTATATCTATGTATTTATTCTTGCTGTGCTTTATCTTCCTCATCTACTCATTCACTCAGTTATATTACTTACTCACTCAATCTACGGTCCTTCGTCCCTTACATTACTTAAATTTCGTCCCTAATTTCCTGCCTGACATAAAGAATGTTCGGTCTATACCACGTACCTACTCTCTTTGCGAAGGGAGTTAAAAAGCCGCCATTGCATTACGTTTTTTATTTCATTTCTAAATATTTACCCTGGGTTGAAAAAAAAATTATTCTATCTTTTAATTATTTATCTTACTCTTGAAACTTTTTTTTTTTTTTTTCATCCCACTAATTATTATAAAATTTATTTTACTCTGAAAAATAAAAAGATATATCATCGAATAGAGTTTGAGCCGCAATATGACTTGATAAGAAAATATTACCGGATTATAGTACTGTTATTTATTTAATATCACGTTATCGATTTCATATTTTCGGTATCGACTAAAAGTAATAAATAAATAAATAACAATAAAAAAAAGTACAATCAAAGTATGTATTAACAATGAATTACGTGACAAAAAGACATTCGCGCTGAGTATATTGTATTAGAATCATACAAACGTTTAAATTTCAGACGAATTTATCGATCAAATAACGAGCCAGTAAAATAAAACCTACGAGAAAAGAAGAATAGAACAGAATGGCGTAATATAAGTCTAGTAAACTTTTAAATCGGATTTTATTATTAACCTTTTTTTATTTTTTTTTTTGTTATCCAACGTCCATTAAAAAATAATTAATTAAATTTTTCTGACATTTTATAATAGTTTTTAAATAAAATCTCATTATTTATAAATTAAAATACGGACATTGATTATACGTTATCAAAAAAATTCATAACGGGAAGTATGAGTAGATAGGCGAAAAAAAACGAATTTGTGATTGAAATATTTCCACGGTTTTATACAATTAAGATAACAATATGTTTGAATTAAATTATTATCAATTTAATAATATATAAAATTCTTTTTATTTTTTTTAACATTTTGTTTTATCAAACCGTGGAAATCTATTGGTGGAAAAAATTACAAATCAAATTTACTCACGATTGATTTATTGATACGCGTGATAAAACGTTGGATAACAATTATTTTAGAACGTGATATGTAATAATAGCAATAACAATTATTGTTATTATTATTATCATCATCAACAATAATTGATTAACTAATTGTTATTATTAAATTAAATAAAAAAAAAATTGTTGTCGAGTGACAAATAAGAGCAACGCCCGCTTGTACTCAGAGCAAGTAACAGGAAAGCAGAGAAGAAGAAGAAGCAATACGTACAGTAGTTAGAGAGTTATATCATACACAATAGAATGTTACAGAAGAGCCGAGAAGTGGCGTGCGTGTTTTATTTCACCGAAGAAGAAGCAGAGCAGTAGCAGCCACCAGCAATGTAACAAATATATATATATATAAATAAATGTAATAATAGTAGGAAGAGTATTGTTGTATTGAAGACTGGCATGAGTATGAGTACTAATGTAGTGTAGCACGTGCGCACGTGAGTAGCCAGATCTTATGTATATATGTATACAAAAAGGTTTGGTTGCGTTGTTTGGCTTGCCCGCGCCGGATTTATTGATCACACACGTCACACGCGATATGACGAATAGGGTATACATTCTACAGTTTAACGAATTTGCTGTCGTTAACAAAAAAATGCCGAGCCCTTTCTTCCTTAAAATTTCATTTACTGAAAAAAAATATTTAAAATATAATTAATATAAAAAATAATTACAGTAATAAAAAAAATTAGTCTCTATTATTCTATTTACTTTAAAATAAATGATAATTATATTTAATTGGTAGATTAATTCTAAGAAGAATTGATTCGCGGAAAAAAGTAGCTGGAAATTAAAAACTAACCTGATTGTCGTTGATAAATATAGAATTATTTATATTTATATTTATATTGTTAAGTTGTTTTGTATTTTTTTATTTATTCCGTTCCTACGCACGGATTTACATTGAGCGTATTAGCGGTTGTATGTCGAATGCCTATGTAATGTAACATAGCCGGTATTTATGGATGTGTAAATGTATGTTGGTAAAATGTATAGAGTTGTAGAGTGTTATAGGTCGGACTGGCAGTGAACAAGTTTGCGTCCAAGGTCGTGTGTGTCCAGTATTATATTCACCGAACGAAAAAGGAAAGAATGAAAAATAGAAGAGTACAAGCGGCAGCAGCAGCAGCTACAGAAGCACAGAATCATCAGTACGCAACAACATCCAAACTTAATAATAAATATTAAACTAAATAAATTTTAGTTTTTAAATTAGTACATATCGAACGTCGCATCACTGTCTGCAGCTGTAATTGCGTTACATACGTACATTAATAATAAATAAATTTATTAATACCATACCCAATATTTAGTTGATACCACCAATTACTATTTTAATCATCATTGTTCGTATACTATGATGATGATGATAATAATATTAATTAGATCACGACTCAAAAGTAATTAACAAAAAATTCATTTCTCCAGACAAGGACATTGCAATTAACGTTTACTCTCTTCTCGATGAAACAATTAACTTTAACGAACACTCGGCCTTGCGATTAAACTTAATTAGCATTCAAGCAACTCATTAATACAACTAAAAATAAAAAACACGTTAATTATTATTTTTTTAATATTTAAGTGTTAATTATTAATAAGAAAGATATAATAAAAAAAAAAAAAAAACATTACCAAAATTTTTAAAAATCCACTTTTTAACATTTGCTCGATACCATTCATACAGTGCATTCATACAATTGCTTGGTAAAAATACGAATTGCAATCATCTCCTTGGAAAATAATCAAAACAAATCACAGCACAATTCACAGCTTCTCAATACTAAAAAAAAAATAAAATTTAAATTTACAAGTATGAGCAAAAATTCACGGGATTTACACGAAAATTAATAAAAAAAATAATCTAGTAAATTATTTAAAAATTAACACTTGCACAGTCGAGCTAAGAAACCGGTACACAACCACTAATAAATAAATTAAAATATATATTTTTATTTTAATTGAAGAAATAATTTAAAAAATGACAGTTACCAAAATCAAAAATTTTTTTAAAAAATTTCAAGTTAGGACTACCTAGTACAAAGATTCACAGCCATAATTGAATGAGTATGATGCTCAATATATATATTGTAAAAAATATATAAAGAGAACGTACACGAACCTGATTGCGGGGCGGCGCACCGAATTATGGGATGGTATGCGCTTTCGACCGTTCGGCGGCTTCAGCTTCGCTCCCTTCTTCTGTAGTCTCGTTGCCCCCTCTTGATACGTACTACACTTATACTCTTCACTCTTCAATACTGCTCGGTACAACTACTCCCCTCTTTTTACCACCCCGCTGGTACACACCGTAGACATCCCCTCTTCGTACTCGCAACCTCTTGCTCTTACTCTTCTATCTGTATATTATTATATATTGTACTCGCACTGATACTTACACAAAAGCACCAGCGCGAAAGACCAAACTGCTATAAGACTTTACTTGTTTCTTCTCTCACTCTCTACTTCTCTAAAACTAAATGTGTGTGTTTGCTGCTGGATGCTCTTTATCTTGCTCTAGCCGTTTCGGCTAGGCTTTGGATTATTTTTTCCCCTTTACATCCTCAACATCCAGTACTTCCTTCTCTTACCTCACTCTTTTGCTTTGCACTCACATATTCACTTTTACTTTCGGCTTTTATCACACATACGCTTTTCCATTACAACGCGCTTCATTAATTTACTATTTCTTCTTGTGATATTAAAAACAGAAAAAAAAATTTTATTCTATAAAAACAATTAATAAATTAAATATATATTATTGTCTAATAATTATTATGCAATTTAATTATTGTCACTTAATTAATACATATTTTAATAAATAAAATTACCTTCAATGTTTTTTTCTAAAAATTAAAAATTTTTTAATTTTAAATTTCCCGCCAAAAACTAATATTTCTTCTTTTTTTATTCTGTACTGAAGTATTGATTAAATATTAATCATTACAATTATTATTATACATATTTTCATATTACATTTTTATATACTCACATTTATTTATAATTCTTCAAAATTTAAAATCCCAGAAAAAGCGCAATTAAAAAATAAAAAAAAATAATTTAATTTATAAGAAAAAAGGGTTGTACACAATAATAATAATAATAATAATAGTAATAATAATGTAGTGGCGTATATAAATTTGTCGTGGTGCATATTCGCATGCGCTAGCCTCAGGATCGATAGACGCGACCACCGGGTCCGCGTATTACATATATGACGTCACACGGGCCTGACAGCTAGCGAAAAGCCCCGCGATTATTAACGGAGTGCGCCGAGGGAAACCGAGGGTACGCGAACCGGGTGAAACCATCCCCATACGAGCCTTCTTCCATATCATCCACTATCATAATCGGGGAAAAATAACGTTAACGCAAACGCAAACGACCACGACGACATCCTATTCAATGTACTTGTTTTAACGTCACTCATAAACAATTCGTAATCTAACTAACTGCATTATTATTAATATTAACATTAGTAGTAACAATAATAACAACAATAACAATAAAACTAACAATTGTTTAATTCAATAAATATAAATATATTTTTTTACGTAGGTAAGGATTTGTCAAAACACGATCAACATTACCGGCTGTGTAATTTCAATTCACGAGATAATGATAAAGTAAATTCTGTTGTTTTTTTTTTTTTATTTTTTTAATTCAAGTGACAAGTGTGTACTCGGCTTACAACAATCCAAGTAATTATTATTCATAATAAATAATAACTTAATTTTATTGATAAATTATAAATTAAAATATAAGAAAACAAAATGGCGGGATATCGTGTTGATAATTATTAACGGTGAAGATCATATATTATTTTTTCTCTAAATTATAATAATTGTTATTGTTGTTATTATTATTATTATTACTGATTAAACGGTTAATTAAATATAATTAAATGTACGTGATACGTATATATTAATTATAATGGTAATAATAAATAATAATAATAAAATTAGATCCGCGAGATAATATTAAAAACTCAAGGTGAACAGTGGTGAGTTGATGCATAAAATATAAAATAATAATTATTAATTAGGACAATAAATAAATAAATAAATATTAACTATATTATAATAAATTATTAGGTAAATGAATGTCGAGTGTCAAAAAATAGTGATATCGTCGCATTGCCCTGCAGTAGCTGTTGGCGCAGCTGAGCCAGAGCACACAACTTAGACATCCTATGTCGTACATACACACCTACACCTATATACATTGATACATTGATACCAACAACCAGCAGGGCTCTATATATATATTGAGGACAACGTATACAAGTAAAGGCACGAGGTGAAGTGGGTGGTGTTGAGCTAACACGACCCACAGCCCTACATTTGAGGACAACTAGTGCAAGCTAACCTTACAATATTATAACGTCTCTGCGCACGATTACATTGCTTACATACATTTTTATACATCAGTCAATTGTGGCAGTATCCGCTGTGTCCTGCTTTTTTATGAAAACAAGTGTCGCTAGTGAGTTTTGTATCCTGAATTGTCATCATCACCGAGTTTGATCCAGTAGTATTATTAGCAGTTGAGTCGTTTTAGCAGATGACAGTTTGAAGAAGCTGATGTTGGTGAGTTATTGTAATGAAAAATAAATAACAAAATAAATTAAATTTTTAAAATAAATAAATAAATAATAAAAGTGTTTGAAAAAGTAAGTGGTGACGCGTAGACGGGAAGAAGAACGTCCCCGCGTGAGCGGTGGCGTGAGAAGTGCTGGAGGTGGACCAGGAGGACGACGAGGTGTCGTGGTGTTTGCAGAATCACCTGTCAGCTCTTTAGCAGGTGTCCAAGGAGGTTATGGTCCATCAGAGGAGGGAGTATTCGGGGTAAGATCATCATCGTCGGGATCGAGACACGTTGACTACCGCTGTGATGTATTGGACTCACCCTCGTCATCACGATCAAACGAGTTCATCGATATACCATATTCATCAGACCGGGTGGGTGTCATCGGTGTCGGAAGGACGTCGATTGTGAGCAGAGGGTTGCCGGGTGTGGTGCCTTCAGCCCGCGGCCTGGCCGGGAGTCCGGGTGACGACGAGGTCAGTGGAGGATGGAGTGACCTACGTCGTCATCCCCCGGAACGATTAAGACACGGAGCTGGCGGCGGTAGTAGTTTTGGTACCGAACGGCTGCTTCTCGACTCCGACGACGAGGAAGAGGAAGAGGAAGACGAGGAACTCCTCGACGAGTACCAGGAAGACCACGCGGAGAAAGAAAAATTCCACCCGGGGGAGCACCTGGAAGTGGAGGCGGAGGAGAAGCAGCCGGCAATGTCTAGGCAGTCCAACCGGACCACCGAACGGGACTTTAGAGAACGCGATTTTCGGGAACAACGTGGCGATATAAGGGATCGCGGCGCCTCTTCTGCCCCATCTGGGGACCACAGACCGCTGATTGACGAGCACCTGCCCAGGAGACAACACAGAGACAGAGATCGCGACGCTGATTACGATTATGAGCACAGTGCTACCGCTGCTACTGCGTCTTCCACTCATACCAATAATCCGGTGAGTTTTTACCATCACTATCATCATAATCATCATCATCATTATCATCATCTTCTTCTTAATTTATATTTATTTATTTATATTAGATATTTGTATATATTTTAATTTAATTTAATTTAATTTTGTTTAATTGGAGGGCTAGTTTTTGCTAATGCAAGAGTTTGCGGCTTGATATACGTCCAACGGTTTAGATTGAGAAGAAAAAGACCCGGTTTGTGTAGTGTAGAATGTAGGTCAGTGTATAAGCTTGATGGAGCATTGGAGGTGTGCGCCTGCTCTGCTGGCTGGTTGCTCCTATCCACCAGAGCAGTGGAGCAAAGGGACAGGATTGGTTCTTCGTCTGTTCGTCGACGGAAGAACGGCCAGCGGGTTTCCTCTCTCGCACGTGCCCTTTATCATCTTCTTTTTCTTTCTTCCTGCTTTACTTCCATCTTTTTTATATTCCTATATATTTATACGTGGATGTATATCAATACATACATCCTTGTGAATGTATATAGACGTAAATGTATGAGAGCAGACTGCACCTTGACGTCTGCTATTTAATCTACTTGAGTGTTATCCACTATTGCCAAGGTTAAGAACGTTTTTTGTTACTTTTATCTCATTCTCTTTGTTTTTCATCCTTGCAAGCCGCTGAAATAGTTTACCTGGTTCCTAGAATCCTCCAGTTAGCTCTAAGTGCTGTTCAGGCGGATAGGAGTAACAGCAAGAGACACGAACATGGCTAATCGTCAAAAAGAGTACTATATACTATATTTTGTATACATGGGCTTAGGTGATCTTGGCGTACTTGCACCTGCGCCTAAAAATAAACTTTTAAAAATTTAAAACGAAACCCTCGGGCAAATTTACAGAATTGCTATTATATTATTATATTATATATTTATATATATATGTGAAAAGAGAATGGAGAAACGCCCATAAGTCATTTATTTCACGAATTATTATTCCTTTTATTTTATTTCAATTCGTAGAATTTGTGACTAATAATTTAATTGTATTGAATTTTTATTACTTGAAGAAATTTTTTTTATTTATTTTAGGGTTTCATTTAGCATCTTGAGGGTGTTTAATTAAAGCTAATTTATTTTGTTGATGATAAAAGTAACTAATGAGCTGCTGCGGGGATTATTTAATGATACATGAGACATGATCAAATTGCAAGTTTATTTTTTTGTTCGCATGTATTTAGCATGTATTTATTTATTCGTAGTCTATGCTGGGTATCAATGTGTGCGTATGTGTGTTGTTTTAAATAAAACCAGTGACGAACAAAGAATTTAAAAGTATAGGTTTATATGTATATATATCGTAAAATTTGGGTATTGTATAAAAAGTAAAATAATAAAATAAAAAAAGCCGTTATCTTATAAAATTGACTCTTGAAACTCAGCACTTGTGAAATGAGGATAAAAAAAAAAGGTATCCGATGTGATGCGCAAAACCGGTCTGATGAGGGATAATGAAGTTTAACTTTAATTTTATTTCATACTTGAGTGCAGTTTGATCATTTTTATTTTCATTTATTTACATATTGTCTAAGTATTGTAGTCGATGGGTGAATTTTTATTTTTTTTATTATTTTATATTTTATTTAACAGATATTTAGTGCGATAGCTTTCACAAGATGACAGCTCGAATTGAATTTTGTGATTTCTCAGGACCAGTAATTTTTTTTTTTTTAATCTTTTAAGTTTAACTGACCTGATCCTTATGATCCTGGTCCTTTCTACCGAGCCAGTCATCTCGTCATAGTCTTTACCTCGACTTCACTTAAGCTACATAATGTAGCTCATAAATATATATTTTACAGTATATATATATATATATATATATATATATATATCTCGGGTGCATACCTAAAATATTGAACAGGTTTTTCGGATAATACAAGAATTTTAGGGGAGAGTATTTTTAAAAGATAGTATTAATATTTCTTTTTAATGGATTTCTTGACAATATTTACAAACTATTCTATTTAAATTTAAAAAAATAGTTCCGAGACAAAAAATGAAGGCTACTAGTTAATAATAAATAATAAATAAAATTTATTGATAAATCAAAGCTAGTGAAAGTTGATTATAATGAAAGTAGAAACTCGGTATTAAATACTGATACAAATATACGTATTTTATGTTATTATTAATATCCATATCCATAAAAAAAATACATCGAGGCAAGTAGACATATACACGATAATAATAAAACTCGATTGGTATTAATATAATAATTTGGGACTTACATACAAATGTATATATCGCTCGCAAAAGGTTACTTGCTCTTAAAGTAGTCTAGACTTGTCGACTGTCGAATGATAATTAAAAATATTGGATGCCGGGTTTTTGGTTTAAAATCATGTGACGTGTCCTCGTATTACCCAGCCGCGGGTCTAGTATCTTGTGGACTAAATAAAAAAAATAAAAATAAAATAAAAAACGAAATTAATAAGATTTAAATGCTGCTATGCGGACCATAGGCCAGTGGAGATCGGGGATAAGGTAAAGCTAAATGATGGGTGGTCAAATAAAGAATTTATGCTCGTTACCTGGGACGGTTTTTCTGCGAAATTAGCTTCGATTACACTCATACACATACATACGTATTTATTTTAAATACAGACCCATGAAAAAGATGATATATAAATATATAACGCTATAACGCAACGCATCGAGTAAAAAGACCAAACTAAAAACCAGCTAGACCAGGTATATTATATTTTATATCTACTATACCGATACCAGTAGACGTACTTTCTGTTGTATAGGTGCAAAACGCGATTAACTGAATTCATGAATAACTTAATAACAATAATCATAATAATCACAGTATATTTATAACAATAATAATGCTAATACTAATAAAAAAGCGGTTGGATTGAGCACCTGGCTACACTTTTGTCGATTGCGCTTACCACTCCAATTATTGTTTCATTTCTTCTTTTTTTTTTTTTTTTTTAACTTATTAAGGTACAATTTCAATTGTCAAGTGATATCAGTCTAATACAGAGAGTAATATAATGTAAAAAATTAAAATTTTTCAAACAAGAGAACAATACAATTATAAATTTGATAAATTTAAATAATACTATTTGGTTGCTGAGAATTCTCAGCTCGACGAGGCATGAAAATATGTCGGGGCCATTAATACCCGCCTTTTGCCTCCAATATACATACTTATCTCAATCTTGTGATAAAAAAAACTACTGAGGACACGGTCCTGCAATTACGTCATCGCAAATACATAAAAGAGTCTTTAAATTTAAACAAGTATTGATAATTAATCAATAATGTATTTAAAGTTAAAAGTAAAGCTGTTTTGGATACTGGATTTACAAAGTACACACTGTCTAAACTCTTTAGAGTTTAAAGAGTTGGCTCTTAACTTGATTTATATATCATATATACAACCAGCATGTGTGTATTATATAAATAATATTATACATGCCGGGAGGTATGTATGATCAGAAAAGTATGTACATAAATACAATAATGTTCGAGGAGGTGCATTCAACCGGTGAATAAGGGTTTAGTTTGAGAAGCAGTCGCTCAGAACGGCAACCCTTTACTTTAAAATACAGAACCGTGGCTAATTTCAATGGTTGGGCTTTAATCTAACGGACTTGATCATCGATCGGTGATGAAATATTGCCGCCGAAGAAGAACAATAAGAAGATGAAGCAGAACAATCGGTGAGAAAGTGAAAAAAAAAGGTACCGATAATAAATAGCAAGTATATGTACAATTGTAGCTAGAGGATAGGAATTGTCTGGGTGAAGAAAAAATATTCATCGGTTCGGAGGCCGAAGAATGTAACCAAGTACTTTAGAGCCAGGGGGCCACGGTCTGGACTACAGACTAAGGACTAGTAAACTTACATTAGCCGGGTCTGTAAGTCGTATCGACTCAACTTCAGCGCCAGGTAGTAAAGAATAAGTAGGTATAGGTATAGGTAATCTGTGAACGTAAAAACGCGAAAGGTATAAGTTGAGAGTTTGCTTTTTAAGTTGTATTGGGAGGACCGAGGACAGAGTTACTTATACTCATACTTATACGTATAGGGACCTTTAAGAAGTAAAAGGTAAGATTCGTTTAGTTTTGGTTGTCGTGTCTGAGTAGTCCTCATCGCCCATCTTACATTACATTAGTCGCCATCGGTTCTACGCTGCTCTCCTGTTGACTGTTGACTGTTGACGGTGCTTTTGCTTCTGTGTTGGTAAATGTTTGGTAAATGGCGAATAAAGAGTCAAAAGTAGTATCAGAGAAAGAATTTATAAAACAGATGAGATTAGTATTTGGTTATAAGCGTAGGTAGGTATGTCGCAGCTTTTTCCCTCGGACTTGCCTTATTTTTCTTGCTCTTATTCTCAGTTTGGTTTATCTTCACCAACTTCTTGCTGTTGGTCCAGGTCTTGTTATTTTTATTCGTTTGCCATGTGGTAAAACTACTCTAGCGCACCAACATCGCTAGGTATAGAACTTAAACTACCCCATACTCTCTGTAGCACTTATTATTATAAGTTACAAGGCTTACTCAGCTCAGATAGATTCGACGGATACATACCTGATGCAAGACGTGTATGGGTACCACACAGATGGAGATACTCTAGTACATAAGCTCGCTTTTGGCGGCCAAATCCTCCATCCATGGCATCTTCTACTTCTTCTTCTCTATCTTATTCTTCCTCCTGCTATCCTCTTCAGTTCTTTCGTTAAGGTTACCTTTAAATTTCTTGCTCAGCGTCCTTCGTATTTTGGGCTGCTAGCTCCTAGCTGCCCATTGCCCAGGAACCCGCCGGCAAATCTTTATACTTTGGTTCACTTCTTATATATTAGTTTGCTATATCTAAACTCTGGTATAGGATAGCAATTTTTACTCTGGTCTACAACCATGAGTCTCCACTATCTTGGCTCTCTGTTTCTTTGTCTTGAGTGTCCAGTCGACGTATTTACGTCGTATTTATACCTGATGGCGATCCTGCTGTCTGCCGTAAACTGAGATCCTTTTTTCGTTAAATCATTAACCAATTGTCATGCAAAAAAGATATATATTTCATTTTTATTATTTCTTCCTTTTTTTTTACTTGTCATTTCGGTTAAGGATTTTTCTGAGAACCGGGTATTGAGACACGGCAAATTGCTGAAATATGAATAACCGAAGATAAATTTAATAGTCCTACACTTATTTACAGTACAGGACTTTTATTATTGTTCTTGCTCACCGTAAAAAGGATCACCTGAAGAATTAAGATCTTGTACTTTACTCAGGCAGATGATATGCTCACCAGAACATCAAAAGACAGGTGCAGCTGGACGTATCACGTTTCCAAGTATCTAAATATTTATAATTGCTTGATCAAAATTTTTAGATACTGTTGTTAGATTAGGTTTGCTTGATCAGCATAACCCATACTCCAAAATAAAACCTCAACTTCTAGATCATGATACTGCGAGTAATAATAAAGAATACATTGTCTAAAAAGAGAATAGAATTAGGTTTTATAAAAATTTCAGACACACAACACATAATGATACTTCTAGACATAAATGTAACACCAGTAATTTGTACATACGTCAGATGGCGTCTGTTCGTGACTGGTTCATATTATATCGGTCAACAGAAAATAATACATGTATTAAATGTTAGGTTTTATAAATTAGAATTCAAATAAGCAGCGGCAGCGGCGTCCTGTTGTTATTGTTGTTGTTTGTTGATAGTCTTGTTCTTGTTATTCTTATTGTTCTTGTTTTTCTGTCCCTCCCTTGGTAACTTTTTTGTTCTTTTAATCTTGGCAGTTCCTGCTTCACATTATCAAGTACCTGAAAGTTATTATTTTTAAAAAATACAGTGGGCTTATTTAACCGAGAATTTAGATTATACGCATTAAGAAAAAACAGACGGCAACACGGCGGTGATGCCGACTCTTACCTTACCTAGTCGATTGTAAAACTCTCTACTATTATTCCTGGAAATTTAATACAGATATCGTATATGTGCGACTACACGTATATATAAATACGGATATACGAATGTATACTTTATTCCCTTTCTCTACCGACAATCTTTCTCGTCGTTTTTCTCTCCATACTCATCCGACTAATAAAAGCTAACGTATGGGTTAGCTTCAAGGTCCTTTGGCTAAAATTCTTTTGCTCATCATCTTTCTTGCCTCTTATTATTATTTCATTCTTTATTCCACTCTTACTTACGTATACATATACTTTTTTTTTTTTTTTTTTATTTCAACTTCCATCTCGTTTATTTTTATTACTCCTCTTTTTCTCATTTTCTCACCAGTCACCAAAAATATAAAATATAATTAACTAAATTCTCTTATTACTCATCGCTTCTACTTACCAATACCAACTTTAAAACTAATACCACCGGGCATAGTTTTTTATTTTTAAATATCATCATTATATATTTATTTCTATACTGTAATAATTTAAGCTCAATTTTATAGACAGTGCTGCCCACTTTGTTTTACTAATCTAATCATTTGGAAAAAATTAAATAAAAAATCAGGAAAACGGTCGACCCTGAAGGCCATCCCTGCAACTTCCCGCTACTTTCGTAATTAAGTGCTCAAAATTGCGCTTATTACGTTTTTGAACTCGAAGAGCTCAAAAATATTATTTTCATGTAGTTTTGAGCTCTCCGAGCTCAAAAGTCTGATAGAAGTTTAATAAAACACTATTTTTTGAATTTTCAAACCGCAATAACTTTTGAATGAATGAATCGATTTTCACGCGGTTGGCGGTATTCGACGCAGTTTTTCAAATTCTATGATACATTTTTAAATACAATCAGAATCAACTGATTTTGACCGGCTTGTTGGCGATTGACGTAGTTTTTCGATGTTAAGAACTGATTAGTTTTTAGAATTGATCGATCGAGCCGTTTAAAAGTTATTAATACAAAATTTGATTTGAAAAAATTTTTTTTCGTAGTTTTTTTGAGATTCCTCAAAATTTACCGGTCGGAATCGGTCCAAATTGTATTCAAAATCTAAGTTTGGTCAAGCCCTTTTAAATGACACCAACCGCGATCAAATCGGCCAAGCCGTTCAAAAGTTATGAGAGGTTTACATACATACATACATACATACATACATACATACATACATACATACATACATACATACATACATACATACATACATACATACATACATACATACATACATACATACATACAGACACCATCGCGGGAATAGTCAGGGAAGCTTCCTAGGACCTCAAAACGTCAAGATCTGATGAAAACTCGATTTTCGAAAAACGGGGTAAAAACAATAACTTCCCGATTTTTGAAAATTTTTAATTTTCTTAGCGGGAAATTAAAAAGTTTAATTAACAATATCATGAAATTTAAGAAAACCAAGTGGGAGATACGGTCTAAGAATTTTCTTAACTAAAGTTAAATATTATATCTTCTTTGTAATGTAAGTAAAGAAGAAAAAAAGGAAAAAAAACGAGTCTACTTATACTAGTTTTCTAGTTTAGTTTAAATAGGCACCATCTGTCGCAGGTCAATCACGTTTTAAAGAAAGTTCTCCTCTTTTTCTTAAAACTTATCCCAACAATACCCGATAATCTTGTGCATTTAAGACATCTCACGTAAAAATATGTACGTCCCTTTCAACTGACCGTCGAAGAGCTGAGTGGAGGTTGTATCTGGTAAATAATAAACGTCGAAAAAGCTGTAACACAATGATAATAATTCAACACGCATATTGACAATTGAAGCATATTCACTGTACTAATTCATAAAATCTTTTCAGACTTACCCATGGCGTCCAAAAATATACCCATAAAAAAGGATGTAAAGAATAAAGTAATGAAGGTCATAAAAAGAAGCCATATAGTCAGCCATTATAACGTACCAAACTCGGTTTTTTTTTTTTTTTTCATTTTTATTTTTATTCGTACTGAAGAATGCCGAATAAAAATGTAGATGGGGATGAGGACATGCTGTTAGTCTGAGTTGACTGCATTAAACTGGGCACAACGAACAACACACGGTACGAGAATTTGCAGCCTAAACTCGACGTGAGGCATGTAGGCCTTATGTTGTTGTTCCTCGACGTAGGCCCAGACTTGTAGATCTGGTGGCTGGTGATTGGGCGGGGGTGTGATGAGCCCAGGTCCTGGATACATAAAAATAACAAGAAATCAGAATTAGTGTGAGAGAGAAGTAGAAGTTAGTATGGATACTTACAGACTGCATCACGTCATTACTCATCTCCTTCTTCTTTTATCTCTTGTTTCTCTATTTTTATCTAGCTGTCTCACTCGTTTCGTATTTTATTTAAACAGAGAAGATAATTTTAGGGAAAGACCGGGAGATAGAGACAGTTGCAGATGAAAACGAGAGCGTAAGCTTGAGATCTGTAATCTAAAGCATAAGTATAAGTACTTATGTATGTTGTTTAGTAGTTATGTACGGATGTTGATTCTTATGGATGTATGGATGTATGGACATTACGGGTATGCTATGGATTTAGATTTTTTATATTTATATTTAAATGTGTATGTGAGACCGTGAAGGGTGAGGGGAATGCTAAGACTGCGGTCAAAGTGACGAGGGTATGATGTTCTTCTTAATGCTCAACGGCAGGTATATTTTCTCACTTGTTCTTTCTCTCTGACTCTCGCTTATGTTCATCTACTTTTATATATATTTATAATAATAATATATAAATATGTATGTGTATACACATACTCATTATAGGTATACGTGCTTTTTTATATTCGTAAATTCCTATACTCATAATATGCGTATTGATGCTTATATTCTATATTCTATATTCTACACTATTTTAATTTTAATTTATTTACCTTTTACCTTGGGTTTATGTAGGTATATAGGTACGCTAGGTATACCGTATAGTAGTACAAAGTAATGCTGTGGAGTAAATATATGAGGGAGGAGAATTTTTGTTAAAAAATGTTTTTTTGGGTTCCTGGAAATTTAACATATTTTTTTTTTTTTTTTGAGTTAATTGTATAGTACAATTATGCCTTTTACGCTTTTAATCTTTTGTTAGGCTTATTTAAAGATAATTAATGTTTATTTTTCTTTTTCTCCATTTATTTTCATTTTCTAAAAATTAACTAAAATATGTATATGTACAAATGAAAAGCTAAATGACTATTTTAATTGAATATTTTAGACCGTTTAACCATAGAGGAATTTAAATTAAAATAATTAAAGCTAGAGGATTTAAAAACGATAGTGGATATATGATCATTAAATAAATATGTTATCGAAGAATATGATCGTGAAATTACAGGCAAGGTCTAACGGAAGAGCTTACACACTCACGGAGAAGAAACGTGATCGTGACAGCCTGCAGTTGGTGAATTTAGGCGTGCCAGTGAGAAGACACGTTGTTGTAAGTAATTAACGAACAAAAGCTTACAAAAAATCTAAGAAAATAAAAAAAATTAAATTTTTTAAATAAAAGCAAAGTTACATCATAATAATAGCAATAAATTCACTTTGCACAAGTCAAAATTTATTTAATAAATATAGTTACAATTTGAATAACGCTTGGCAAGCTTCGCACTCCACAATCGCAGCTTTAGCACTAATTTAATAACAATGCTTAAGCCAAAAAGCTGCGAGAACAGTAAATTTACAACTTCAGGCTGTTGAAAAAAAAAATATATATATATATATATAAAAAAACTCGTCTATTTTATGAAACTCGGCGCTAAATGTGAAAGTAAAGCACCTTGTATTGTATTAGCTTCTTTTCATGTTCAAAGAAGAAATATTTGAAACGTTGAAAAATTTTTTCAACGTCAATTATTCGTTTCGGTAATGTCTGCAAACGCATTACTACATTTTTCTATTCAATCGAGGTAAACTCAACTTTCTCGTACATTTTTCATTTCCCCGCTACGCCCCCGGGGATGCAAATGGTCACTCCATTGTTACATCTTGAAGAAGAAGAAAAAAAAAAAGAAAAAAAGAGACCAGACCGAGTAAAGAAAAATTTAACTACTCGCACATGATTTTAAAGAAAATAAAAATTCATCAAGGTCTAGATTATCTTAAAAACCACCAACCACTTGAAGCTATTGTGCTCGAAAAAAAATCTTTACCTTTGCCGTATCTACACAAAGACTTACTAATCATAATAACAATAACCGGGCAGGCTAAAGTTAAATTTTCCATTAAAGTAAATTAAACAAACCGTCGGACAAAAAAACAATAATTTAATTTAAAATTTAAATATCATGACCTTGTTTTTTTAATCGTCACTTTCAAAGAAGTCTATGCGCTTGCCCTCAGTAATTTTTTTTTATCTCTCATCCCTCTTTAACTCACACAATTATTTCTTTCTTTAAACACACATACTAATACATTATTTCATTTACTACTTTAGCTTGCATAGTTATATATAAATACATACTTGTGGATTATATACATATATATATAAGCGGGCCTAAGCAGCAACGCGTCAACATTGCTCTCTATTCATTGGCCGCTATGCGCCGAAACAAAACGAAAGAGTGCACACGTCTTTCAAGGATAACGACTATGGTCCCAAGCTTTAATACTTACCGCAAGGACCTAACGCCATATTTTTGACAATTGAATTTTTGTCTTACATGATTTCCTAATTAAATTATATATTTTTCATTTTTTTTATTTAGTTTACTCCAAAATTTTTAGTAGTAAAAACTATTTAATACTCTAATAAATTTTAAGCAATTTAAAAATTTTAACAGTCTTAAAATTCGACTGCCCAATTTTAAAACAAACTGCAAATTTATTAATACACTGAAAAAAAAAATTCTTGACTGGAGTGTAATTTTTCTTGGCTCAAAAAAATATTAAGGAAAATTGAAAATTTCTTGAATCAAGTCAAAAAAATTTCTTCTTGCTCTAAAATAACTTTTGTCTTCCTTAAAATTTTTTTGGCACAAGAAATTTGTTTTTTTTTTATGTATTCTTTTTTTTTAATTATTTCAAAGTACATCAATCGATATTGCTTGAATTTATAAAAAAATTAACGCTCTTAATTAACGAAAAATTCAATTAATCTAAAAAAGTCTTAATTAAATGAAATAATTAAAAATTTTATTACTTTGCGGTAATTTAATTAAGAAGAAAGTAAAATAAATAAAATGGAGTAAAATTGTAAGTTTAAATAAAAAATGATAAATAGTGATTAAAAAAGAAAAAATGCTGATAAAAAATGACCCTGTATGCAGAGGGTTAAAAATGACTGCAGAATAAAAAGAGTTTAAATGAGCCTGCAGTGTATAAACTCGAAATTTCCATGAGCAAAAAAATATACATAAGTAAGCCACGCTATAAAAAAAGAAGCTAATGAATAAGAGGATAGATTAAAGTATAAAGTATAGAATAGGGACATGAGGCAAAGCCGCTATATATATATATATATATATATATATCCTTGTACAATTGACCTTGACTAGGCCCAAAGTATATATACCAATACGGTGGTTGGGGTGTTGCTCGCTATTTCGTAGACCCTATATCCCCTTTACCTTATTTCAGTGTTACCTCCACTTCTTAACTTCTTGACTCCTCTCTTTCTCGACTTTTTCTACCTCCTCTGGATCCTCCTCCTCTCATTCTTAGGCTCGATCCTCGTCTCTCTGCCTCGGGTCCCGGTATATATCTTGCTCCCTTTACCAGCTCGTGGTGATGCCACAGACCCTGTAGTTCTGCATTCGCAGACTCCTCCATCAAGGACACTACAAAAAGTACATTAGACGAAAACACGTTGCCATTATACACGACGACGGCTAAAAATTCTACTCTAGCTTATACTTATACTTATACTTATACTGTGCTATGTTGGATCCTCAATCCGAAGATCCGAACATCCGAACACCAGCCAACACAACTGTTACCAGTTACCACTAATACTTATACATATACTTCTTCTTGGCTCCTATATACATCACCATCATTTTTTTATTTATTTTTTATCGTGGTTTATTATTCTCCTTTTGCGGCATCATCAGTACCTGTGGCCAAACCTTGTCTCTCTTTCGGGTACCACACTAAAGTCTTTGTAACTTTAAGATAACTAAGTCCTCAAAATAACAAAAAAAATTTATTTAGTATCAGCCACATATATATCTTCTTTTTATTATTATTCAAGATTTTAATTTTCAATAATAATACAAGTTAAAATTTACTTTCATAATAATATTGCTTTAAAATTCAAATTGAGAATGTCTTTATAGAATTACAAAAATTTTTAGACTATATTGACGCTCAAAAAAATGCGCTATAATTTTTACGCAAAATAAATAAATGCAAAATGCTTTAAATAAAATTCGATAATTTGGTAATAATATTTATCATTAATTTGTTCGCAAAGTACCCACAGAAAAAAAGGTTCACTTGAGTCAAGAAAATTATTTTCTTGAGAGAAAAAAAATTTTTTTTTTGACACATGAAATTTCACTTATTCCAACAAAATTAATTCTTTTGCTTTAAGAAATACGTATCTTGATCCAAGAAAATTTATTTAAGTCAAGAAATGCTCCAAAAAATTTTATTCTTGATAGAACTAAATTTTCTTGCCTTGAGAAAATTTCTCTCTTGCTCCAAAAAATTAAATATCTCGATGGAAGTAAATTTTCATTAATCTTTTTATTGAATAACATGTCAAAGTGGAAGATCAAATAATATTGAATCATTTTTTTTTTATTCAATATGTAAAATTGCACACTAAAATAGTATAAAATGGGTATCAAATATTCAAGAGAAAAATTTTCTCAAGGTGAGAAAATTTTTTTTCTTAGCCGAAGTAGGTGGCGCTACTTTCCTTAAATATCTAAAAATTTTGATCAAATATAAAAATTATTGTATCAAGTATTTACAATAATTTGAATGAAAAAATAATTGCTTCCACGAAGAATAAAATTTCAAAAAAAATTTAACTTCGACCAACATAACTTCGGTCTTCCTTCAGGCACCTGAAAATTTTCTTGAGTCAAGAATTTTGTTCTCCAGTCAAGAAATTTTTCTTTCTGTGCCGCTTTAAGCGGCGCCACGTGAGTTCAAGGTAAAGCGCATTTACAAAAAAAGGGTTTAATTGCATGAATTTATTAGAAAAATAAGAATTTTTTTTGTATTGTGTTCAGAATATTAAATTCTATATCTTATTGACTATATTTTTTATTAAAAAGTAATCTTCAAAAGAAGATCATACGATATAATATCTTAGTTATCTGTAAAAAGATTTAACTAAAAATAGTAACTTAAAGTACCAAATTTTAGATAAATTTACCAAAAAAAAGTAACTTGATGCGTGTGTTGATGATGAAATGAAATAGATTGCTATATATAGCACATTTATATACGAAGTAATCTTGGTCTATTTTATCATTATCGTTAATAATAATGAAAGAATGTATAAATTTAAAACATTACCGCGGATTAATGATAAACACTATCATTTAATAAAATTGATAAAATCTTCGAAACTAAAATGCGTGATTAAAAAACATACGGAATTTGATTTTATCAAAAGAAACAAAATATAATTATAGACATATACATTTATATATCTTACTAATTTTTTTTTCTTTTATTCGTGCTCATACTAGTCAAGATCAAGGTCAGCTTTTGTCAGTCGATAGATATAATAGTTAAATTCAAGTTTTTTTCGTCTCTTCTTTCAGTGAGAGAGCCAGAATAAATTAGTTAATTTGGATTTGTTTGTTGGCTGATTAATAACATTTAATAAAAAATAATTAATAATGATATTTAATTATTTAATTAAATATTGCGATGGTTTATTGTGAGGTTTGTTATTGTAGTGTAGGTGAATTTATTAAGTACAGTTAATGGCAGTAGGTAAACGATAAAACGTGTAAACAGGTTTCCTTATACGGATTTCGAGTGTCTCATACGCATTTTTATTTATTTTTTATTTTTATTACTTTTGTAGATTTTTTGTGGGTTTACTTGCAAAGAGAAGGAGAGAATAATTAATAAAAAGAGATCCAAAGTTAATACGTTATTTTTATATATTTAGTCAATGTATTTATTACTAAATTATTCATATTACGGGTAAATAAATATCAGAGTATTAATTTTTAATATTACTTCTTATTCTTATTTTTACTTTTTTATATTTATGAATCCTGTAATGTAATTAAATAACTTGGACTTAGTTCTCTTCTGGAAAGTCCAATGAATTAAACAAATTTTTTTTATTACTCAGAGTTATATTATAAAAAAAAAAATATTTAAAATAATTAATTAGATCTGAAGCTTTTTACGTACTAATTAGTCTCGTGGGACGCTGCTATTTATCAAAAAGTTTCTTAAATTATTGGAAAAATTTTATTTCTTATTCGGTCAATAAATTACCAGCTATTTTGCTTAATTGTTTTTTTATTCAATTAAAAAAAAATTGATTTTATTCAATATTTTTAAAAGTTTTATTGCTGGTTAAAAATGCTTTTTTTTTTTTTTTTTTTTTTAATTTCAGTTAATAAAATTTTATTAGTTCATTTTAATTAGTAAAGTTTATTAATTTTTAACATTCATTAAAAAAAAGAATTATATTTTTTATTAATTTAGAAACAAATTTTTTAATAAAAAAAATTGATAAAATTTTTTTTTTTAATCTTTTAAATTAAAAAAATTTTTAATTTTTTAAATCTGATTATTAAAATAATTTTTTTAAAAATCCAAAACAAAATTTTTTTCCAACAATAATTGACCTCTTGTGGCCACACATGAAAGTTTGTTCCTCTGATCTTGAGTAGCTCACAAAAACCTCTACTTTATCAACCACGTCTTTGAAAGTACTTTTTTAAATATATAAATTAAAATGATCAAGGTTTTATTAAAAATAAATCATTACTTATTTATAACATCTTTAATTACACGTACAAGGCAACCCGACAAATATTTTCACGGATAAAAAAATCCCAAAATACTTGACAAAGTAACAAACACAAAACAAGTATAATAAGAAGAATATTGTAAAAAATGTAGGAAGTAGAAGCGAGTTGGTGTTTATAAAAACTTAGATAATAAATAGCCGATTATATTTACATTAGAGTAATAAATGACTAGGAAATAATAATATTAATATAATGATAATAATAATAATAATAATAATAATAATAATAATAACAACGAATAACAAATTTAAAAAGCGTCAGGGAGCGATTGCTGGCAGTGTAGTAAATTCAAGTTTATTTATAGCGTAGGAGGTTGCGTTGCGTTCCAAAATGATCAGCACTCGCGAGGGCTAGACAGTCATCAAGTCATCGCGTCCGTGTTATCCACGTTTATATTTTTTTTTGTATATTACTTTTTAAAATTTACTATTACATCAACAGTCCCCGTCAACTGCGCTAGATTTATTTCGTTTTCAAGTTCCTTCGTGCTTTATTTTTAACTTTATTCTTGTAAAAAGTAACTCAAAAAACTAACCGATTTATAAATATAATCCGTCTCAATGTTTCGGTGCTATAACATATGCCCTCCAAACTCAAAATTTTTTTAATGACGCCAATTAATCTCTTTATCAAGTCCGATAAATTCGTTAAGGAGATGATCAGCTGACAAAAAATTTATTCTTATAAAACTCTATTTTAAAACTTTATTCTTCTCTATTTAATTGTGTACTTAAATCATATCTTCATTTAGATTTTATTGTGTTAAAAAAATATATGGTCAAAAATGGCGCATCATTTGCGTCCTACACGTCAATATAAATCATTTGGCCGAAGAAAGGTAAATAATGATTAAAAAATGCATATTATTACACAGAAAGAAAAAAAGTCTTGAGTCAAGCGTAAATTTTCTTAAATCCAAAAAATCTTAAGGAAAACTGAAAATTTATTGAATGAAGTTAAAGTTTCTTGAATGAAGTGAAATTCTTTTAAGCCAAGAAAATTTCTTCTTGCTCCAAAATAACTTTGGTTTTCCTTATAATTTTCTTGGTTCAAGAAATTTTTTTTTTCTGTGTATAGACAATTTAGGTTTTTTATTTTTTATACCAAGATTTGTTGATATTATTCTTTTTTTTTGTTTTTAAGAATAAATACTTTCATTTCTTCTTTTGAACAATTCATTCCTTCAAAAATTCAAAGCTTTTATTTTTGTATTAATATTTTACTTTCTTCTTTTGAATTATATATTTTTTACTAACTTTAGTTTCACAATTTATTTTATTTTTAAAAGATATTAATGACTTTCATTAAAAAAACGTAACATTTAAAGCTTTTAATATTTGTAATATAAATAATTTGATTTCTTCTTTTGAAAAATTACTTTATAAAATATAATTTACTTAAGAAACATTGTAACATTCCTAATTTTTTAAAATTTTCCATCTCATTAATATTATTTCTTCTTTCAAACAATTAACTTCATCAAATATCTAAAATTCCTTTTTTTTTTCTACAGTTTTTAATATTTATAAATCATAGTGATTAAAAATCTTGAATAAGATATTTTAAAATTCTTAAAAATCTTTTTCAACTTAAAAAATTTCTTAAATTTAATTTCTAAAAAAAAAAACGTTAAATAATCTCTAAAAAACACTTGACAAAATCTATAATCACTTAATATTTTCTTCCCACACATCCATCTTAACTTCCAAAAGAAGCTATAAATAGCTCACAATATTTGTTTTTAAATATTTTCTAAAAGAGGTGAAAGTGATACCGACGATATGAGGGTGCAGTGGCCGCGTCGTAACATTTGCGAGTACAACCGGAATACCACAGGGAGTCGTGACACCCGGAGTGAACCCCAACGCGAAAAGTCTCCTCTTCCTCCCCCCTATTATATTATACTCTACTCCACTTTATACGGGGTTTACGATCGATATAGTATACTAGCCGATGAGCTTAGTGGCTGCGGACAGCAGAAGTTTATTTTGGCCACCTGGCGGCGAGAATACTAACGAAGGTTTTTAAATAAACAATTGGCAATTATAAAATACAGCAGTTTTGGTTTTATTTACGTAATTATTCGGCAAATTAATCAACAGTCTGACGTTTAATTATTATTTCAGATGCGCGCTGGGGGAAGAAATCGATTGGGAAGAATCCGTGGGCGGAATTTCGGTGCGAAACACTGAAAATAATGATTGGAGCGTTACGAAAAAAGCAAGATTTAAGATTCAAGATTAAGAGTAACGATATAAGGGCGAGTCTCATCTAGGGGTAAAAAACAAGGGGTCGTTGATTCAATCAACGACACACGAGGACTGTTGTCTTTACTGCGCATGCGCCGCCATCTACATTCAAATGTCTATACTATATCTATATTCTATATCTGTATACAATACATTTATTATATCTAGTACGTCGGCGCTGGTGCGTCGCCAGACTCGCTAGCACTACATCCACTTTTCCATACAAAATTAACCCTCAGTATGAAAAAAATTACTCCAGCACGCTCTTCTTTTGCGCCTCCGCGTTATTTTAATCGCCGCATAACAAAATAAAATTTTTAAATTAAAAAATCCAGTTTAATTTAACAATGTTGAGATAAAATTAAACTAATAATAATTGGTGAAGAAATCAGTCTCTCGGTAGGTTGCGAAACGGGAAATGAAACTCGGAAAAAGATAAATATATTTATTTCACACGGTAAATATCATTTGTATGGGTCGAAAAAAATCAAGTGGTATCATCAGGTGTGTCCAAATAAATTGCCGTAAGCGTGAAAAAAAAAAGAAAATATTTGTCAGCGCAATGCGGTATTGTATTATCGCCGTAAGACTTGACTCAGTGAATGAAATGTCGGTCAATGTGTCTCGGGCTTTTGAACTTTACCGTAATCATCATCATGTGGATTCTTAACTCTGTTATATTTAACATTAATCTCACATAAATCTCATTATTTATTTCTTCTTTGCTTATTTCTTCTTATAATAATATAAATAAGTATACAAATTAAGTTAATAATATCATAAAACAAAATAAAAAAAACAAGGTTAGAAATGAAGTAGTGAAGATACATATGATCTGAAGAAAAGTATTTTTTTATCTCCAAGACTTTATAAGTTAATAATTAAAATAAACAAGTGTTATTATTAATAATTAAGGAGAGCTGCGCAGAAACAATTATTTGTTTACTGCGTGGCTCTTTTTTCGGCGATGATAGGATATAATCAACATAACTCTGGCTACAATAAGCTATTTACTCAGGTATTTTTTTTTTAAATTTAGTTTATTTATTTATTTATCTTTTTTTTAATTTAATTTATTTATTTTTTTTTAGCTTAAGAGTGCAGGCTAATTTTTCCAAGATTGAGTTGAAAAACGTTTGAAAAAAAATAAATAACATGTAATGTTTATATTACGCGATTTGCGATGTATTTTCACTGGGTTATTTGTGTGATGACCTCGATATTGGATAAAATACAGGCGAATGGTTACAGATATTTAATTGCCGCTTGAGAAGCCATGCAAATATTTATACGGAGCGTGTATGAGGATGATCGTTCAAGTGTGTACATATTCAAGTGCATCGATTTTATTATTTTCTTATTTTATGTTAGACACAAGATTTTTTTAGACGGTTAAAATAATAATATTAGCGTTAAATTTATAAATTTATAACCGCGATAAGAAATGAATGATCGGTGGAAGAATGTAGGCTGCCTGAGAAATGAGAATATGTATTGTTAAATATTGTAAATATGCGCATGACTATAGATTGTGGCATTTGGCACTCGTTCAAAAGCTTCCTGGGTAAAACAGGGTGAGTCGAGGCCGTTGCTAAGGATACCGTAACCGTTACCCCCGAGACTGAGTTTACATGTCAATTTTTATTTTTATTTAAAACATATTCAAATATTATTTATTTTATTATTGTCAATTTTATTTGCTGAGCTTGAAGCCTCGTTGGTTATTAAACAGTCAATTAATGTATATTTAAATAATTTACTGTTGTATTTATATTTTCAGGGCTCGGCGGATTCAAATTATTCACAACCGAGCTCGGATCTTTCTCTTGACGAAGAAAAAGAAAGTTTGAGGCGTGAAAAAGAACGACAAGCTCTTAGTCAGCTGGAAAAAGCACGGGTAAGTTTTTTTTTTCTTCATATAATATTTATTTACTGTAAATAAATTTAATAAATTCGATGATATTCAAACCAGCTGACATTTGACAATTTATAGAATTTTTTTTTGAATAAGAAAATTGTCAAATTTTTATTACACTGAAGTTGACAGACATTAAAAATTTTTTTAGTAACAATTAAATTATTAAATAAAAATTACAAGTGAAAATTTTTAAAAGCATTTTTTTATGGTAATTGATTTGTTAAAAAAATTTTTAACATTGACAGCTGACCGCTAACTTCAGTATTATAAATTTTCGCATAACACTGAAGTTGACAGACATTAGAAATTTTTTTAGAATTTTTTAACAATTAAATTGTTATGAAAAAAATTTACTAAAAAAATTTCACATGTTAAAATTAAAGAAAATTTTTAGAAGCACTTTTAGTGTTGTAATTAATTTGTTACAAAAATTTTAAGAATTGACAGCTGTCAGCTAACTTCAGTGTCATATTTTTGCAGCATATAATTTTTTAATTTTGAAAATAAAAATTTTTTTTAATTCTTCTTAAAGACACTATTGTAATTTCTTGATAAAAATTTAACAATGTTATTTATAACAAACGCGTTAAATTTTATGCATATAAAAATAAATACTTCTGACAATTACATAACTTAGATTATTTTGACAGCAAGTGGCTTTATTGTTTCGTGACAAGTAATAATTTATCTATCACAATAAAACAAATTTATTTGTTGTAAAATGACAATAGAATTTTAGAACTTCAGAAAATAATAAATAATAAATATTAAAATAATCAATTTATTTATAGACAAAACCCGTAGCGTTTGCCGTACGAACAAACGTAAGTTACGATGGATCCATCGACGATGATTCACCCGTCCACGGGTCCGCTGTTAGTTTCAACGTTCGTGACTTTCTCCATATTAAGGTACGCTTTAATATTTATTTCAATCACAAAATCATTATCCAACCCTTGTTTACTTTATTTCTTCCATTATAATAAAAATAATAATAATAATCATCGTTATTATTCCTATATTTATACCAGTAAAAATAGAATAATGAATTATTGATATTCGGTAGGAAAAATACGACAACAACTGGTGGATCGGAAGGCTAGTGAAAGAAGGCACCGATGTAGGATTTATTCCCTCGCCGGTCAAATTAGAATCCCTGAGGGTCCAAGCCAGCGCTGCAAGGGGTACCAAGGGCCTCTACTCGACGCGAGGCGGCTCCTCGAGTAATCTTGGAGAAAGTGGAATGCCATCACGTGGCTCCACTCCACCCACACCTGGTAATTAAAGATAATTTTTTTATCTTTACTTAATTTAATCACCTACTCATTACTTAAATTAATTAATTTTTTCATTTCAGGCGATGACAGTGATAGTGTAGGTAATGCAAGGCCCGGTAAAACAACACTGACGACACCTCCGGCCAAGGAGAAACGGAAGAACTTTTTCAAAAAGCCGGTAATTTTATTTCTTTTAATTTAATTTAATTTCTAAAAATTAATTACTGATGAAAAATATTTTTCTTTTGCATTTCATGGCTTAGTCCTACGTAAGTTAAACAAAAATAAATTATAAATGTTTTTGTAATTAACAGTAAATGTTTAAATGTCTTAATTTTATTGATTAAATATTTTATTTTGTTAGTTTTAAAATTATAATTGTATTTGACAGGAAACTGCGACGCCTTATGATGTTGTACCTTCAATGAGGCCTGTTGTACTGGTAGGACCATCGTTGAAGGGCTACGAGGTCACGGATATGATGCAAAAAGCACTTTTTGATTTCTTGAAACATAAATTTGAAGGACGGTAAGTTAAACTAGCAACCTTGCCGTCACTATGTGACTACCGTGACTTGTGAACTATAAATAAATAAAATTTTGCTTTATTAAATAATGACTTTTGTTAAATTGCACTATACTTTCTTAAATATTGACATTTTTAAAGATATAAGCTCATCCCGATGTTCCATTCATCAAGAGCTTTCATTTGAGTACCTACATGCATTTTTAATATATTTTTCATATATACATATATATATATATATAAATACATAAAATATGTAAAAAATTGATGTGGGTACTCAAATGAAAGGTCTCGATAAGTGTAACATCGGGATGAGCTTATATCTTTGAAAATGTCTATATTTGACTAGATACAAGGTCATTTTTTAATTATGTATTTAGAGGTGAAGCATTTTCGAATGTAGCTTAAATACTTATTGGTCGAGATGAAATGAAAATGAAAATGACACTAAATTTCTCTAAAAAACCGATTTTATCATATGATTATCCTGGAAACAAAATTTTTCTTACTCTTTTCATAATACAAATTTATTTCAATAAAAAAATCAAATAAAAAAAATAAAAGAACTAATCAATAAAACAATTTCAGGATAATAATAACGAGGGTAATGGCGGACATATCGTTAGCGAAAAAATCCTTGCTGAACAATCCAACGAAGCGTGCAATAATGGAGCGGTCGACGAGTCGCAGCAGCTGCTTAGCCGAGGTTCAGGCGGAGATCGAGAGAATATTCGAGCTGGCTCGCACCCTGCAGCTCGTGGTCCTGGACTGCGACACGATAAACCACCCCTCGCAGCTCGCCAAGACCAGCCTGGCCCCGACTATCGTTTACTTGAAAATATCATCGCCAAAAGTACTTCAGAGACTGATTAAATCCCGCGGCAAGTCCCAGACGAGACACCTCAACGTTCAGATGGTCGCCGCGGAGAAGCTGGCCCAGTGTCCTCCGGAGATGTTCGACGTGATACTGGACGAGAACCAGCTCGACGAAGCTTGCGAGCACGTTGCTGAGTACCTCGAGGCCTACTGGAGAGCCACGCATCCTCCGGTGGTCACTCCGGTGCCGAGAGCCATGACAGCCGCTTCTGATGCTCCTGTAGACGTTCTTGCACCTCGTGTGCCTTCAGGTATTTTTTTACTAATTTATTTTACTTCATTTATTATCCAATTTTAATTTTTTTTGTACAGGATAATTTTATTTAATTAATTGCCGACAATTTCTATTATTTTCTTTCTTATTTTTTAGAGATTCGTCAAACGATTTTCGTTCTGTCTTTAAATAAATTGACACTCGTGTGTTGGATTTATGTTTTTTTTTTTTTTTTTTTTCAAAAAGCGAAATAAATTAAGAATTTTTTTTTTAAATAAAATGCCACTGGATAAAATTTTAAAGTAAATAAAGTCATTAAATATTAAATTGCAATAAATAAAATAAAGTTAAAGGTCAAATTGGTATGGTAGTATTGAATAAATAAAATTCGCTTTTTGATCGGTGAATAAAATAAAAAAAAAAAGGTAAAAAAAAAATGGCAATAACTATCAGCATATAAATATTTATTTATAATTATTTTTTTTTCTATAAAAAATATTAGGCGGCCGTCATGATTCATACTACGCTCACGATTCCAGAGGTAACAGAAACAGTTACGTTTGTATTCACAATAATTATTACTACTATAATTACTATACCAGCATAATATATAATATATAATATATAATATATAATATAATATATTTAGTCTAAGTACGTAATGTAAATGCAAATTACCTGAATGTACGCTGAACTTACATTATCTAAATATTCTTCTTTCGCCTGTCTGAACAACCTCTACTTCTTCTTCACCTCTTCTTATCTATTCTTATTATCTCTCAGCCAAACCTCTTAACTTAAATTATAATATTTATTGATCGATCGATCGAAAGTCGTTGGTACTGAATCTCACGCCTCTCTTTATTAATTAATCAATCAATCTTAATTAATATAATAATAATTATATTATTTTATTCCTCGATACTTAATAGAGTACCCACTTGGGTACTTAGCCTTCACTCTCTATTTATTTTCAGCATCTATGTATGGGTCTGCACACTTATATCCGTCCCAGTGATAAGTTTTCTTTATTTTTAAATCGCGTTAGTCATTTTTTTTTATTTTATATTTATTTATTTTAATATTTACTCCATATACTACTTTACTCTTTTCTTTCTCTCTCTCTTTCTTTCTCTCTGCTACTTTTAATTATTCCAAAATTTCTATTTATCGCTTCACTATTTTTTAATTTATTTTATTAACAAATTTAATTAAAAATAATTTATAATTACCATTTTTTAAAAATAAATTAAGGAGAGAGTTTTTTAATTCTAAATTTATTTTTTATTTATATGTATAAGTATGAAAGAGAATAATTGATAAAGTCGGCTTGGAAATAAATTAAAAAAAAAAAAAATACTAATTTAATTTAATATTTTATTTAAAAAAAAAAAAAGTAATAGATCCGGTAGCTGCTACAGGAATCGTCCGAAAAGCAACAAGATTGAGTATTAGGAAGTGATTATAAATACAAAGTATCAAGAAAAATATGTATATATTTATTTTTATATTGACGATTCGCACCCAGAGAGTGAGAGAGAGCGAAAGCGAGAAAGAATTATTTTTTCCCAAGATTATAGTGGACCAATTTTAAATCAAGAGTATTATGTATCCAACCCATCCATTATTATTAAGAATAAGAAGATTTAAAAGAAATGATAAATAAAAATATTTTAGTATGAAATATTTGTATATGCGCGTTAGTAAGTACCGCTAATTTATTGGCATGAAAAGGGTGCGAATGCGTCTTAAACTTTATCATAAAAGTTAATAATAAACAATGTCAGCGCACATCTTTAACCGATTTTATCAATTTACTCTTCATTTATTTTTCTGCAAGGGCATTTGTAGAATAGACATCATATTAATAATAATCATTATATTAATAATAATTTAGATAGTTTATTTTATTATTAATTTATTAATTTATCAACCGATATAAAATGGACAATTATTATTATTTTTGATAAGTACTTCCACCTAATACGGAATTTTATTTTTTTTTATGCATGCAATTTTTTTTTTTTTTTTAAATTTTTTTTTTAAATTATAAAAATAATTTTTCTTAAAAATTATAAAAAGAATTTTTATTAAAAATTATAAAAATAATTTTTATTAAAAATTATAAAAGAAATTTTCATTAAAAATTATAAAAAAAAATTTTATTAAAAATTATAAAAATTATTTTTATTTAAAAAAAAATTATTACATTGAAAATAACAATTGTAATTTATATGTCGCATGTTTTTATTTCTTCATCAGCGTGATTTGCATTAAAAAATAAAACCGACTAACCCAAAGTGTGTTTAAAAAAAAAAAAAATCCAATTTTTGTAAAAAAAAATTTGTATTTAATTTAATTTTAATTTTCTAATTGAAAAAATTTTTTTTTAGGACAAAGTGCGTACGGAGGAGCACATGGAAGTACGAGGAGGTCGAGGCTGGAGCGAGGAACTCGGGAGCGAAACCACGAACGTGAGCTCGAACGTGAACGCGAACGTGAGCGCGAGCGAGAACGAGAACGTGAGCACGACTATGGGACCGAAGAAGAGTCTTACCTGGGAGGCGTCGACTACGGAAGCGTCTCGCGACGTCGTCAGCAGGACTCAAGAGCCCTCAACGCCATTTAGGAGCTGGAGCCCCGGGGCTTGTCGCTGCAGCGATGTCCCAAACTTAAAACTACCGCCCTATAGGAAAATTAACAAACAAATAAACTAATTAATTAAATAAATAAATTATTCATTTATTTATTTAATAAATAAATAAGAAATGTTATATCCTATATTGAATTGTTTATTGAAGAAAGGTGACAAGATTGCCTACGAATTGTTGAGCCTTTAAAGGCTCTATTTAACAGACAGGGACACTCCTTTATATTATTATTAAATTTTAAATGTTTAATAATGATAAATAATTTATAATATTTAATATATAAATAATATTTCCTCTCTAGTCCATTGACTAATTATTTATTATTATTTTTTATTGTATTATAATTAATTAAGAATATTAAATTAACAGGTGTTATTTTTTTAAAAATAATTTATTGATTAACTTTTTAACTAATTAAAATTTTATCCCAAGATGATATTAATAATTATTAAAAATAATTAATAAATAAATTATAAACCCTGTTAATTTAATATTTTTTATTAATCTTAACAATTTAAATATATATATATTTAATAATATATATATTTTTTAAAAATAATTATATTATTATAATTAATTTTTCTTCGCGCTGAAGACCGACCAATCCAATTAAAATTTTGTTTAATTAGATTATTATTTAATGGTATGTTTTTATTACTGTAGATAGTTTTATTTATATTAAAAAAAAAAAAATTAATAAAAAAAAAGTCGACTCAAATGATCGTACTTGTTAAAAAATTTTAATAATTATTTTTTGTTGTAAAAATAATTATAAATTTTGGTTGTCTAATTGTTTTGAAGTGAATTTTGAAGTGACTACGGAAGCCTCCGGGGCAAAAAAAAAAATTGTGGCGAAAAATTTTAATTAAGCAAAAAATACTGTTATTAATAAGTAAATAAATTATTCGAATAAATGTACTGTCGGTGGCGATTGACAAGAAAATAAAACGCTATAAAAAGAAACAAAAGTTTAAAAAAAAAAAAAAAAAAAAAAGTCGTACGTTTTACAGATAATTTATAAAAAAAAAAAATAAAGTAATATTTATAAATAAACAATGAAGAATGTTGGTGTACGGATTTGGGTCGATTGTGTTTAAAACGCAGGTACATTGTTGAAAATTTTTAAATAAACGATACTAGTAAAATTTAACTAAGTAAATAAATAAAAAATATAATAAATTGTACTGATGGCGAGAGACAATTGTAGCCAAAGTGTTTTTAAATTTTTATTTTAATTATTTGTCTTTTATCTTGGTAGTTATAGGTGTAATTAGATAGGGGATTTTTTTGTTGCCAAATTTATATTGCTTTAATTTTTTTTTTTTTATTTTAAAAGGTCGATTAGGCTGAATAATTAAATTTAAATCGGCTGTTATTATTGTAAAAGATTTAACTAAACAAATTGTGTAAAAATGTGATTGTAAAAAAAAAAGCGACGTGACATTTTAATTGCATGTTTAGTTGCATAATTAATTAATTAATTAAAAAAAATAAATAAATTTATTGATCGAAAAGAGACACTGTGTAGATCACCGTAGGAAAAATTTATATTTAAAAATAATATTTTCCAATTTTCATTATGAATAAAAAATAACGCACACGCTATTCGTGTAAATAGATCAAATTAAAGAGATATTATTATTATTATTATTATTATTATTATTATTATTATTATTATTATTATTAAAAAATAAATAAATGGAATATAAAGATCAAGTAATGAAATTTGTTGCAATTTTAGCATCAAAGTTATAATCGCTGTTGTAAATAATGTAATTGAAGATAAAGTAACTAATCAAGTATTTAACGATTAAAAAAAAAAAAAAAAAAAAAAAAAAATATTTAAAAAAAA
>JZSA01004245.1:0-50638 GCA_000956155.1 Cotesia vestalis | reverse complement strand
AAATAAATAACGTAAGTGATTGCACTTAAAATTTTTCTATTCACTCATTTGCAAACTAGTTTGATACTAAAAAAATTAATTAATAATTAAGCTAATGAGTAATGAATTTTTACACTCGATTTCAGAGTTAATTATTGAATTTATTATAATGAAGATAAAAATTAAAAAAAAAGAAACAACTTAATATTTAATAAATTTATTTAATTGTCAACATTAGTTTTATTTATTTGTCGTTATGTCAATGCTGTGATGTCTTTGAAAATTGTAAGAAGAAATAACGAATGAAAGATGACAATGTTGCAAAAAGTATTTCTCAAATCTTCCTAAAAAAATTACCACGCATTTTAATAGGACTAGTTCCTGTTAAAAATCATTTCCCAACAACAAAAAAATTAATAAATAAATTTAAACAAAATAATTATTTTTTAATTATTTCCTCAGCTTTCATTTATTTAGATAAATTTTTAAAAACTAGCAACTTTGAAGTCGCTATGTCACTATGTTCCGACTTATGAACTATAAATAAATAAAATGTTGCTTTATTAAATTATGACTTTTGTTAAATTGTACTGTACTTCTTAAATATTGATGTTTTCAAAAATATAAGCTCATCCTGATGTTAAACTTATCAAGAGCTTTCATTTGAGTACCGTCATGCATTTTCATATATTTTTCATAAATACATATATATAAATATATGAAAAATTGATGTGGGTACTCAAATGAAAGACCTTGATGAGTGTAACATCGGGATAAGCTTATATCTTTGAAAATGTCTATATTTCACTAGATACAAGGTCATTTCTTAATTAATGACTTTTGTTAAATTGCACTGTACTTTCTTAAATATTGACGATTTTAAAGATATAAGCTCATCCCGATGTTACACTCATCAAGAGCTTTCATTTGAGTACCCACATGTATTCTCATATATTTTTCATATATACATATATATAATATATATAAATATATGAAAAATTGATGTGGGTATTCAAATGAAAGGTCTCAATAAGTGTAATGTCAGAGTGAGCTTATATTCTTAAAAATGTCAATATTTCACAAGATAAAATGTAATTTCTCAATTATGTATCTAGAGATACAGGGTTATTCCTTAATTATGTATCCAAAGATAGAGTATTTTCGAATGCAGCCTAAATATTTATCATAATAAATTGACTATCGGTGAGAATGATATTAAACCTTGAAAAGGCACAAATTCAAATCAAGACCTTTGCAATGATACTAAATTTAATAAAGAAGAATATATTTATTTGAATTTTAAAAAATTTTTATTTTATAAATTTAGGTAATAAATAATAGCATAATTTTTTAAAATTATATACAAATGTTTTACAATAAGCAAGTACAGCTCTCTAAAAATACGCAGTAATATACTTTGTATACTTTTAAATACACTTCATAAAATATAGATGCCATAAAAAACTACCTTTGGTACAATATTGTTTAAAAAAAAAAAAAAAAAGAAAAAGCTTACTAACTAACGACATAGTTTTTTTCTTTGTATCGGTTTTATAATTTAATTTTAATCTTAAAATTATATTATCTAGCCGAATATTTAAAACATACATATATAAATATAATTTAAAATTTCTGTGCAAATAACAATATAAAAAAATTAACCAGAATTTTTTTTACGCCATATTTTGATAAAAATCAAAGCGTGTAATTGTCAATTAAATTGAAAAAAATTAATTGGTTTAATTAAAAATAAAAATAAAAATTTTCTTAACAATAAAATAAATACTTGACAGGCATTTTATAAATTAAATGTAAAAAAAATTTTCGTAATTTGAAAAGTGCGAGGCCGTGAGGTGTTTAGAAGTCAGCGGAGTGGATGGCAAACTCTGCGGCAATAAATTAGACATTTTAGTGCTGCGAGTCAGTTGATTTCTTCCACATTCTTGGCTCGCACTTGTAGAACTGTTACTTTTACTGACACTGACAATTCCATTATTTGGGTAATTATGATTATGATTATGCCTATTATTATTATTTACTTTGCATTTTCCGCGTTGACGCAGTAACAGGCAGTGAGATGATGTTGATAAATTTGTATTTGAATTACTGCTATTATTATTATTATTATTACTATTATTATTATTACTATCATTTAAATGATCATGAGTCTTTGATTTTTCAGAAGACAAATTTTGCTGGGACAAATGAATTTTATTTTGAAGATGAAGCCGTGATAACGCTGCACTTATCGTTGAATCAGATGCCCACATACTCTGTAATAAAAAAGAAAAAAAAAGTATTAATAAGTGTAAGTAGTTAATATTAATATTAATTCGATACAATTGATAATGATGAGTCACGCTTAAATCTCCAATTTAAATTGAACGTCCAGAGTTAGAGTAGTTGTCTAGTTAATTTATGAGTTGCTAGACAATAAAACTACTGCATAAATAAATACCTAAATACTTAGTTACTATTGTCATTAATCATTATCATTGTTGTTGTGATTATTTTATGAGTTGTTTACCTTTCTCCTATGTGGGTCGTAGTCTGGATTCCTGCGTATGCGAAGGTGTCTGTCGATACTCGTCCACTTCTGCGTTACTTTAAGTGGCGAATCATCGGGGTGTAATTTGCGCTGGTATTCTTCACCTTCGCAGACCTCGTACAGAGAGAATTGCTCAACTCGCTCCGCTGAATTGTAGCAGTTCAGCAGCATTTGAATCAACTCGTCTACTGTTGTCCGTTCTGATATTAATAGGCTCTTGTATTTTGACTGAAAATATATTTTAATTAATTATTATTTCATTTCATTTTTTATAATAGTTTAGATGTCAAAATTTTTATCATTAAATTAATTTATTTATTTAATTAATTATTAGTAAAATTTTTAATATTAACTAGCAACCTTGCAGTCACATTGCACTGTACTTTCTTAAATATTGACGTTTTTGAGGATATAAGCTCATCCCGATGTTAAACACATCGAGACCTTTCATTTGAGTACCCACATGCATTTTCATGTATATATATATATCGAGAACAAAATTCTAAAAGGTCGTATCACAGCAGCTTTAAGGGTTTTATGCCAAAAGGGCGTATAAAAATTTTTTTTTCGCCATTCAACTTAAACGTGCTCAAAACATCAAGATTTGTTAAAATAAATTTTTCAACGTAATAATGCCAAAAGGGCATTTCTTAAAACATACGCCCTTTTGGCTTAAGAAAAAGTTTAGCCTAAAGCTAAAAAGGCGTATGAAAAAACTTTCAATTTTGCTCTGGAATATAAAATTTAACTCTAAAAAATAAATCCAGATCATTTAATATTGTTGAATTTCGCGTCTCTGACTCACCAACCATGTTAAATATCGCAACTGTTTTTTTTATTTTTCAATTAAAATTATAAACAGAATTTGTATTAAAATTGTAATAAGGTAAAAAACCCAGTTATTGACACTGGCCTAGTTGTTCAACACTTGCAATTTCATTCTAATTAAAAAAATCAAATGCTCTCAAAAAACCAATTTTCTTAAAATTTTTAATTCAAAAATATATTTATTAATTTATTAGAGTTGATTTGTTTTTTTTTAATTAAAATAAAATTGCAAGTGTCAATAACTGGATCTTTTACCTTAGTAACCGTTAAAAGTACCTATTTGTAATTTAATAATCAATATATATTTTCAATTCTGCAGCAAAATTATTAACATATAAATCACAATTCAAAGCAATCGGCAAAAAAAATTATGCGCCCTTTTGACTTTAGGTCACTAAATTTTCAATGTCCTAAAGCTAAAAAGGTGTATAAGTAAAAACATACGGCCTTTTGGCTTTGAAAATTTATTTTTTTATTTTTAGAATCAGAAGGTAATAAAGCGATTAGTAAAAAAAAAAAATTTATACGCCCTTTTGACTTGGCAGTGCCAAAATTAATATGCGCCCTTTTGACATTTGGGTCGCGATATATACAATATATATAAATATATAAAATATATGAAAAATTGATGTGGGTACTCAAATGAAAGGTCTCGATAAGTGTAACACCGGGGTAAGCTTATATCTTTAAAAATGTCAATATTTCACAAGATAAAATGTAATTTTACAATTATGTATCTAGAGATAGAGCATTATCGAATGCAGCCTAAGTACTTATCGTAATAAATTGACTATCGGTGAGAATGAAATGAAAATTTGAAAAGGCTCAAATTCTTTTCTTATTCTCTTAATAATATAAATAATAAAAATTTTTTGTGAATTATTACTATTATTTAACTATAAAATTAACAATATTTTTATTTTTGCTCAATTTATTACTCACCCCGGACATTAATGCGCTGTCATAAATTTTAACTAATCCTCCACGTCGTGTTTGTAATGAAAATCTATAAATAAAAAAAAAATATTATTTATTTACTTGATGTTTTAAAAAATAAAATAATTCAATAAAGAAAAGAATTCTAAAAGACAAACTTTACAGTATTAACGAACTAATTATGTCAATTAATTAAATTAAATTTTTTTGTTAGCCTTAATTATGGAAAAAAAGACAAAATATTTTTCGTAATTAGTATAATTATTTTTTCCTTGACAATGTTATTCTAGTTTGTGAGAAAATAAAACTTTTTTCCAACACAATGACACATTTTTTTTCATAATTCAAATAATTACGTCTGTCACAATTATTAACCTAGAATTTCAATGTAACACATTTTTATATCTAGATTATTTAATTTAAAAATTAAATTGTAGATATTTTGAAAATAATTATTGTAATGAGTAATTACGTACCTAGAATCACCACGTGGATGGCAAGATTGTAGTACAGCCGGTCTAGCATCTTCATCTAACGGTAAAATAGTCCTGACATTAGCTCGCCTGACAGTGACTTCCATGGTCATATAAAACAATCTCGGGTCTCGGTGTCTCATCCGATATTTGTTTAATAAATTTTGCACGACTTGATGGCACGTCGTCTCGTACGTTATTGACAGCGTTTTGTATTCGATATCTGGTCTCAGGCAGTTCGCGTACACTTTTATCGTCGTCTGCAACAAAAAAATAATAAAATTATAAGATTTCTTCACACTAATAAATATTAAATACATATTATTATTCAAGGTCTTTTGTTTAGTTAAATTTAAAGAAGCTAAAAATTTTCTGAAGAAATAATAAAACAATACTGATTATAAATTACTAATTTAATAAAAAAATGGTGTGTGTGCTCATGTACACGGGTCAGAAGTTATACTTCTTTGGCATATAATAAAAAAATTTTAAAGAAAAAAAAATGCAAAAATGATCGAAGAAAAATGTTAAAAACAATCAAAAAAGTTTTATTATAATAAAAATTTAACTATACCGTATAAATATAAAATCATTGATTATCATATAAATTTAATTTAATATTATTTAAGATTTTTCTGAATCAACTAATTTTGCAGTTACAAAGTATCTAATAGTTTCTGATAAAATAGGTCATTATTTATTATTTAACTTAGTGATAATATCTTTTTAATTAATATTTATTCAAAAATAATATTAATTACATGAATTAAAAGACAAATAATATTGTAGTACGAAACAAGATTTTGTTTCCAATAAAATTCCGGAAAATGATTAAGTCTGTATTAAAAAATTATGAATTCAATAAAAAGATACCTAAATATAAATGACACTGAAGTTAGCAGACGTCTGAAAATTTTTGATTTTTTTTACTAATTAAATTACAACTAAAAAGATATTTCTAAAAAATTACACTTATAGTTTTTCAAGTTTTTTACAGGTAAATTTTTTTTTTTTTTTAATTATTTAGTTTAAATTTTTTCAACAAAAAATTTCTAAAAATTTTGAAATGTCGGCTAACTTCAATGACATAAATATAATAGGTACTACAATATTTTTATTTTATTTCAAATATTTTAATTCATGAAATTGTTATTATTTTTGAAAAAATGTTAATTAAAAAAAATTATTATCAAGTTAAATAAAAACTAAAATATTTAATTAACCTTTTTTTAGAATTGATTATTAATATTAATAATATATATCATATTAAATGGTATTTATATCGAATTTAAAAATATATACTTTTAATTCTATTCTTTGGCCAATTTCAACCTGTTACTTTTGTGTTACAGCGATACGCGCGCATCTTAAAATTTCACTCTCATCATTTTTTCATAACACTTCTAAAGAAGTATAACTTCAAAAAATTTCACGTGTACAAATTTTTAAAAGCATTTTTATTACTGTAAAAGTTTAAAATTGACAGCTGTCAGCTGACTTCAATTTTAAAATTATTAAAAAACCTAGCGGAGAAATTCGGAACTACTCCAACTTCGAATTCGCAATTTTGAGTGCATATTCTCACTTCGGAATTTATTTTCTCAAGAACATTAAATTACCGGGTGATAAAAGCTGTAATTATTTTTTTTTTTAAATATTTAAAGTAGTAAAATACAATTTATAACATTTTTATTTCTTCAGTGAGTGTATAAATTTTTTTTAGCTTGTTAATAAAACTGTCACGGAGTTACTTCTTTTGAAGACTATAGGATTTAAAAATAGTAGAGCGCGCTGCGAAGAAATGTTAACAATAAATAACAATTAATGTCAATTGATACGAATATGGGTTTCGGAAAAGGAAATTATTAAATGCAGTAAGTATAAAAGCCATAAAGATTTGAAATATATAGGGATATAAATAAAAGCGGAAACGAGTGATGTGTTGTGGAAGTGTTTTGTTTTATTTAAGCGTAAACATAAAGGGAGTAAAGAGGAAATAGAAAGGAGGAGAGATTATTGAGGTTATGGTGGTAAGCACTATACATGAAAATTAATGTATTAGATATTTGATAATTTTTTGATAAATAAATTATGGAAAAAAAAAAATTACACTGAAGTTAGCAAACATTAAACATTATTTAAAAATTTTATAATAATGCAATTATTATAAAAAAAATTAAATTAAAAAATTCCACAAGTGAAAATTAATAAAAATTACTAGTGAAAATTTTTAGAAGCATTTTTTTATTGCAATTGATTTGTTATTAAAATTTTTAAAATTGGCAGCTGACGGCTAACTTCAGCATTATAAAAAAATGGCAGTTACACATCTTTACTCCAGATTACTCAACTCTGCGACATACTGTATGTACTCCCCTAAAATAATTGAATAACTTAAAAAAAAAAAAAAAAAACTTAACTCAATTCTTTCACTACTCAATACTAACTTTACTTAACGTTAACTTTACTCAGTACTAACTCTATATTCAATGATATCTCGACTCAATAGTATATTAGAAGTGTTGACACGCTTTTAAAAATCTTAATCAATTTTTTTTTATTTAATAATATGTTTACTTTAAATAAATTAAAAAAAAAACAACCTTACTCAATAATTTTATTCTTGAAAATAAAATTTTATTGTTTTAAAAACTTTATTCAATGTCAACTTTACACAATTATGTATGTCGTGTTTAATTTATAAAGCGCTTTATTTACAGCAAAAATCACTTATTGGCAATAATTTGCAGATATGTGAGTCTAGACCTCGCAGGGGTGATGAACGAAATGATTTGCTTGTTGTACCAGGTTGCCACAGTACCAAATATGACAAATCTTTCTTAGTGAGTGCGATTAGAGTATGGAATCGGATATCTTCATATTGCACCTCACAGCTGACTTTTCCTGCTTTCCGTAAAGCATGTTTTGAGTTTTTGTTGAGTGAAGAGAATACGTGATTTGATAGTAATCTCTAATGAAATGTTTTTATCTGATAATGTATGTATTATAATGTATTAACAATGTCTGTAATACACTACTTTTGTTAATTAACATTGAATGTAATGTATTTTGGAGGGCCGCAAGGAGCTATGACTCCATGGCTTTTTAAATAATATAATAATAATAATAATAATAATAATAATAATAATAATAATAATAATAATAATAATAATAATAATAATAATAATAATAATAATAATAATTAGTTTTATTTGCACGACTTTTTCGTCTCTTACAAAGTTTTTACATGTTTTGCATCTGTATATTAATTGTATATATTATTTCTTTTTCAATTTAATCTTTCTATTTTTCGTTTCTTTCCTTTTTTCTTCTTGTTTGCACGTCGTTGTTCTGGTGACCCTCCTACCCCAAACTCCGCAATCCCGTTTTTTCCCTTAGGATCTCCTCAATTTTTCTGAAGACCGTGCATGCTCTCCCGTCTATTCTTCCCTTTAGTACTTCTATTAGTCTTTCTTCAACCTCTTCATTTTCTAAATCTTTCCATTCATTTAAGAAACTCTTTCCTTCTTCTCCAACTTTTTCATATATTTCTTCACATTTCATTATATGTATCAAGTTTTCTTCTTCCCCCTCGCATACTCTGCATCTCCAATCCTTACATCCTTTTTTTCCCCCTCTTCTTATGTTCACACATCGTACCCTCGCCCATATTTCCTTATCTTCTCTACTTATTTCATCTTTTCTCCAATAGTAGTTTTTATCTTTGTCTATTTAAATAATAATAATATATAATGTAGATATCTATATAAAGTGAAAAATTTTTTTTTTAATTTATTAAATTATTATACTGGAGTACAGATTGCACAGAGCTGAGAAATTTTGAGTACAGTTTTATTTTTGCCGAATAAAATATTATTAAAAAAAAAAAAAAAATTGAATAGAGATTTTTAAAAGCGCGTCAACGCTTCTAATATACTATTGAGTCGAGATATCATTGAACATAGAGTTAGTACTGAGTAAAGTTAACGTTAAGTAAAGTTAGTATCGAGTAGTTAAAGAATTGAGTAAAGTTTATTTTTTTTTAAAGTTATTCAATTATTTTAGTGGGGTACAGTATGTCACTGAGTTGAGTAATCTGGAGTAAAGCTGTGTTACTGCCTCCGTATCGAGTGAGTAGTTATCTAGCTAGATGTTTACTTGTTACTTATATTATTATTTCAGAGAGAAGAACAAGAACAAGGAGCAGAACACGTATGGCGTGGATATGGATAACAAAATATAAATGAATAAATAGGGATAGGGAGCGATGTTATAATAATACAAGAGAGCACGTGCTCAAGAGCACCAGAGCATATAGCACGTGTGACGGATATCAGCTTCTCATTTTTATCCTACCATACGACGCCCTTTTACTTCGACCCTGCGTCATAAGAGTTGACGTAAATATTCATCTGCATCCGACCTTCTGTTATTGGTTTTTAAAAAATCTTAATCTGGCATATATCGCCATTAGGCTAACCAAGAACACCAGTTTGGTTTATCTTCAGCCATGGGTTAGAAACTTTTAAAAAACAACCTTTACGGCTTCTGTTTTTTTTTTTTTTTCTATTTATAAATATTTTATATTTAGTTTTTTGTCTCTGTTTTTTCTATAAATTTTTTTCTAAGCTATTTTAAAATTTGTTATGCTTTTAAGTAATTGCTGAAAGTGGATTTTTTAGGAATTAAACGTCGACTATTTATAAAAACTTTCAGTCTAATTTTCAATCCCATGAGGTAAATTATTGACTGGCTTAAAAATGTAAATGTTATTTTTGAGGTAATTAGAGAATTTATAAAAATAATATCCAGAATTTTTATCCTCTTTTTCTAGCGATAAAAATTTTATTTTTAAAATTATTTTTATCTGAGAATTTCGAGGAGAAGTTATGAAAATATATAATGAGACTATCAAAATAGTAGGAAATTGAATTTCCTGTCCAGTGGTCAAATTAAATAAAATATATATACTTATGCTTATTTAATATATTTCATAAGATAGAAATAAATTTAAATTATTATTAATAATAAAAATTTACTTCAAGACCAGTTTTTCAATTCAAGATTTAATATTATCCCGGATTATAATAATAATAATATGAATTTTTCAGCTGTTATTTACATGAGTTATAAATGCGGAAGAAAGAATTGTGGAAAACCACATCTTGCAGCTGAGGACAAAAGCTTGAATTTTTCCCGGGCTTTAGTACACGTTAATCTTAGATTATGATAAATCCTAAATCTCGGGTTGAAAATTCCGAGATATTCATTTTAAGTTCAACTCTCAAATAAGTAACCAAGTTTTAAACTCTTTCTTCACAAAATCAAAATTTTAAACTTATAAAACTATTTATATTTAGTAAAAATATAAATAACAAAAAAATATTTTTTTTTTCTCCATAATCTATATTAAGATACATAATTAAGAAATGATCTTGTATCTTGTGATTAATTCACAGTTTTAAAGATATAAACTCACCCTGAAAATACATTCATTAAGGCCTTTCATTTGAGTACCCTCATCAATTTTTCATATATTTTATATATTTATATATATTATATATATGTATATATGAAAAATATATCAAAAATGCATGTGGGTACTCAAATGAAAGCTTTTGATAAGTGTAACATCGGAATGAGTATATTTCTTTAAAAACGTTAATATTTAAGAAAGTACAGTGGAATTCAACAAAAGTCATTATTTAATAAAGCAACATTTTATTTATTTATAGTTTACAAGTCACGACAGTCACATAGTGCCTGTAAGGTTGCTAGTTATTAATTTAATTTCCAAAGAAGAAAACTTAATTGAGAGTTTACATATAAAAATCCTTTTAAATCTTATTGTGTAGAAGCAACTCAAAACCCATAAAATTCATATCATTATAATTATTAATTAAAAACAATGACTAATAAATAACAACAATGAATTTCTCGGTACTTGATCCCCGAGTTATGATGCCAAGAGTTATGAAATATATTAAAAGAAGGTAAACCGTTAGATTACAGTCTTAAAATCAATTGAAACGCGGATGTGGGATTTAAACAATTGAAAAACCCACAATATATACATCCATGTTTTTTTTTTTTTTTCATAACAATTATTTCATTGCGAAACACAGTAAGTGCATTAATAATGTCTTCCGGATTGACAAATATTGAAATTTGAGCTAAATAAGTTAACAAGCCCATTACTTGTCATTTCAAATTGTTTTTGTGTGCACTTTTTATTTAAATTTTAGATTGCGTGTTACATATTTTTATATGAAAGCATAAGTATGTACAATATGCGATATGCGACAGTAAAAATTGTACTCGATGCACGACAACTTGCGACATTATTAGGCTACTGCGCAAACTGGCCTAAAAAAAAAACTAAATTAGTTCGTGTGAATGGTGAGTTCTCATCTACGTTTTTCACAATATAAATAATAACTGAGTAAGTAAATAATATTTTTTATATATGTATACCGACATAAGTTAAAACCACGTATTAAAATAGTTAATTTAATTAGATAATAGCTAGCTGATGCGTTAATTTGATCGCCAGTGTCATTAAAGCCGGAGAAGCAGAAGAAGAAAGAAGAAATAAGAAATAAAACAGCAAATTGTGCAGGACAATTGTCAAGATAATAAAGTATCTGATAACTGATAATTATAATGATAACATTGGTGACATACAAGCGTAATTAAAAGTAAGCAGAATGTGACTCCAGGTATTTAATTACAATAAAATAAACTAATATAATACAATAAAAATAATCACTTTCAGATCTTACTTTTTTATTTATAAGAAGAAATAAATTTTAGGAGCAAGAAGACAATTAGTTGATAAAATAAGATGCTCGCTTTCACGTTTGCTTTGTATTGTCTTTATGGGGATGTAATAATGACAATGTGAGCGAATGTTCAAGAGGAACAATGAGACAAGTATATAACTTGAAGGTGTCTAGGTAAATTACGAGAGAGCCTGGGAGATTTTTCGCAAACTAAATTCTAAACTAGGAAATTTACGTTTTTTATCGCTCTCTCTCTCTCTCTCTCTCTCTCTTTTTCTATTCAATGGATAAGTACAAGTACAATAATATGATACTAAAGTAATATAAAATAACAGAGGCTCTCGGCTCACCGCAAAATATTTCGCACGGAATAAAGTCGCGACTAAATTTTTTTATTTTATTCTCTGGAAGTAGATAATTAATGAAAAGGGAAAAAGAAACTTTGGCGCAAACTCTCAATTCTTTCTCTAAAATTGCTCGTGCGAACAAACGCGTTTTATTTTCTTTCGCGGGAAACTTTTTCGTGGATCGTCAATCAAGAGATTGTCACACGACCCAGTTTACATAATGTCGTTATTTTATTTATTACACTTCCCGGATTTTATTACTATTATTTTAATTAAACATTTCTTCATTATTTAAATTACTATTTTAATATCTTTACTTTTTTTTTTTTTTTTTCTAAACTTTGAATTAGAAATTTTTTTTCTTCAATTTTTTATTAAAGGTTCAATTTTTAATTAGAGTACAGTTAAATTATTTGTGATAGAAGTTAGAAAAAAAATTTTTTTTTTTACTTCGCATCTCAAACAGTAGCCTCAATTTTTCGTCCAGACTTTCATCAAATAATTTCAATAGAAAGTACTTGGGAAAATTAATTCTATTAATTTTTTGTTAAAAATTGTTCTAATTATTTTTCAACTTTCTATAAAAAAATTTTTTTTCAATAAAATTCTTTTATTTAATTATTAAAAAAACATAAATGAAGCCCTTGTGACATTTAAAGACAACACATGAGAGTTTTAAAAGCCTTGAGGATATCCCCCTTCTTAATTATCTCTCTTCACATATTACATATATTTATATTTATATATATAAGGCTGAACTTAAGAAAATTTTTTTAGCAACGGATCTTTCTTAAACTCAAAGAGACTGTTAGTAAAATTTATATTGCGAAAGAGCCATCTGGTTTCAAGGTTTCCTGCGAGTGTGTATCGTGAAGCAATTGCGTGAAAAACCCGCAGGAGCAGATGCATTACACTGGCATTTTTGCAACGCGGTCAATGACATACCCTGAAAACTTCACCATTATTATCCTTATCAGATCACAATAATAAAAAATAAAATGTGAGTAGAAATATTTTTGTTATTGTTATTTATCTTAAAATTTATATACTTGATATTTGAATGGAATGCTGAAAAATGTTGATTCTTAACACTACTTTTCATGCTACTTTACTTGCAGGCTCCACCACAATGGGTGCAGACATACTATGTGGTTTTCATTATCTAATTTAATAACAACCTCGTAAGTAATAATAATAGTGATGTCTGTAACAACAACGAAAATAGTGGTCGATGGTTTCTCGGTTTCATCAAAAGGCTTTACATCTTCACAAGTAAACTGAGTCGAGTCTTTTACTCGTCAGTCCACGGAGGAAGATGAATTGCTGAAGTTAAAGTGAAAAAATTTGTTAAAAAAAGATACAAAAAAAAAAACCCACAGCATCCAATCACGCAATATAAAGGTTCTCATTTCAACAATTTCATTCCTGTTACACTTGACTGGGTAACATGATGTTTTATTTTAGTAAGTTATGTAGAAAGTTATTTCCTTATTTTAATAGAATTCTTTTCGATAATTATTAGATAATTATTACTTTTAATTTACTTTTTTTTTTTCAATTAATTAAGTCACTTATTTCTTCATAAAAATTATTAAATTTTTATTTTTTCATAAATTAAAAATTTTTTTTATATTTCTTATTCTTAAAAATGAAATTTCCTAAAATATTTGTTTATTTTTAATTTACTTTGTTTTTTTTATTATTTAAATCACTTATTTCGTCATAAAAATTAATAAATTTTAATTTTTTTAATATTTTTTCTTTTTAAAAATGAAATTTCTTAAAATATTTATTTATTTTTAATTTATTTTTTTTTATAAATTAATTAAGTCACTTGTTTTTTCATAAAAATGATTAAATTTTAATTTTTTTATTAATAAAAATTTTTTTTAATATTTCTTCTTTTTAAAAATGAAATTTTCTAAAATATTTATTTATTTTTAGTTTTATTTATTTATTTTTTTTTTTAATTGATTAAGTCACTTATTTTTTCATAAAAATTATAAAATTTTAATTTTTTTATAAAATAAAAATTTTTTCAATATTTCTTCTTTTTAAAAATGAAATTTCTTAAAATATTTATTTATTTTTAATTTATTTTTTTTTATAAATTAATTAAGTCACTTGTTTTTTCATAAAAATGATTAAATTTTAATTTTTTTATTAATAAAAATTTTTTTTAATATTTCTTCTTTTTAAAAATGAAATTTTCTAAAATATTTATTTATTTTTAGTTTTATTTATTTATTTTTTTTTTTAATTGATTAAGTCACTTATTTTTTCATAAAAATTATAAAATTTTAATTTTTTTATAAAATAAAAATTTTTTCAATATTTCTTCTTTTTAAAAATGAAATTTCTTAAAAAATTTATTTATTTTTAATTTACTATTTTTTTTTTTTTAATTATTTAAGTCACTTATTTCTTCATAAAAGTTATTAAATTTTGATATTTCTTCTTTTTAAAAAAAAAAAATACCTGAAATACCTCGGTAAAATTATTTACTCATTAAATAAACTTTTGTTTTTATTTCCAACATTAATTCCCGTACCGATTCAAGGGCAATCTTGGTAGGACTTTAATACCGACTTATTGACACTTGGTCAAGTGAGATCAACTCTAGGTTAAATGACGTCGTCATCTTAATTTTAAAATTCAAATTAAAATTTTCCAACTGACCGCGGTGATCCTCACCCTGATCCTTTTTGTGTTTTTTAACCTTTCCTCCCCTGACTTTTTTTCAGAGTAAAACAATCATCAGAGTCGGCAGATGCAAGGCAGATTTCCTCCCAAAAAAAAAAGGACCGGAAAAAAAAAAATATTTTAAGGGCCCGTATGGTGTGTCGTGTGCTAACAAAGCCCATCAAGAACTTTACCGGATGCTCATTCATACGTACGTAAGCGTGCGCTAAACATCCTCATATATAAATATATAAATATATATATATAATAACGTGCCACGATGTCGCGCCATCAGTTATTCTCTCGTTTAAAACAATCAACAGAAGTACATCATATTATATATATGATACGCTTATGTTACATAGCAATTCATAAATATATATCCAGCATTTAAAAGACTAAGCTGAAAATGGATTGATGTGAGTGGATGGAGGAAGAACCAATTAATATCAGCTAAGCCCATATCCGTCTGTTTTAAATGATCTAGAGTAACAGCGTGTAATATTTATACTTGTCCCTAGGGACCAAGTCCTCATAACAATTAACAATTATTTGTCTTACGCCCATATACCGTCCACGTACAATATAATCTATGGTATCAACCGTAATAACAGTATACTGTTTATGTTATTATTTTATTTAAAGTTTTAACTAACTGAGATCGGCGAAAGGCGAAACTCTTTGATCACCAGCTGTCATTTCCTCTCATCCACCAACCTCTTCACTTTTAAATTTTATTATGCTGGCCTTTTTTTTTTAACAAAGTACGTCTATTTTTACTTTCTTTTATTTTTTAGGGCTTGGATAGGTAAAAAGGTCTTCTTGGGTTTTATATTTCATATTTTTCATCGGTGACGATGGAGGACAGAGGCACGTGCTCAAAATTAAAAATCAGAATGTTTTTAAAAAGAAACCTTTGTTTAAGGTTTAAATATATCAGTCGCAAGGATTCTTGGTATTTTACCTTTTTATATTAAAGAGGTATATGTCATATTTATTATATTTAAAAATTATCGGACATCTGAAAATTTATAAAAATTAAGCGAGCTGATATCAAAAAATTTCTAGAATTTTTTGTTAGTGAAAAAATTTTAAAAAACTTAAAAAATTGTAAGTGCAATTTTTAAAAAATATTTTTTTGTTCTAATTTTTTCAATAAAAAAAAAATCAAAAAATTAAAAACGTCGGATAACTTTAATATTATTAAAAATTTATATAAATATTTTTTTAAAGTTCACGGTAAGAACAAGATTACACTGAATATCATCCTAGATTATACTGAGTAAAAAAAAATTTCAGATAGTAGCTAATATAATCTAGATTATAATCCAGATATCACTCAGTATAATCTAGATTACAATGAGTATAATCCAGATGTCACGCAGTTTAATCTTGATTTTTTTAGCTACTATCTGAAATTTTTTTTCACTATAGATATCACTGAGTATAATCTGGGATGATATTTAGTGTCATCTTGTTCTTTCCGTGTTTCTTCTTTTTTTTTTAATTTCTAAAAAAATTTTATAACAATTAAATTGTTAAAACAAATTCTAAAAACTATCAGATGTCATATTGTAGTTTTTTTTTAAGTTGGAACAAATTAGCACAAAAAACTGATTTAAATATTGAATATTTTACTATTGAAAAAAAAAATTATAAATTTAAATCAAAAAAAATTTTCAATACGGTTCAACTAAAAGACCTGATGTATAATGTATAAATATAAGCTTTAAGTGAAAGTGTTTTTAAAGAAGCTGTAAATCTTATTGCAGGTATTAAACTCAGAGCTTAACTTGTAAAATAGTAGCTCCTTGGAATGTAATTTAGGGTCTTCTGAGTAGATTACATACACGGGAAGAGAAACCAATTAAGTGCGCATTGTTCATAATTTGATTTATAACACTGTATGAAACTAAATTCCAACGCGTTTTTTTAGGTTGCCGGGATTTTTCTTAAAGTTCACATGTAATATCTAATATCTAATCGGTAATTATTGTGTTTAACTACTGAGCTAAGTTGATAGGCAGTGATGAGTAGAGCCATTAAATTAAACGAGGATTTGAGTGATGAGTCAATAGAGTTGTAATCAAATCTAATGCTAGACTAATCGAAAAATAATAAAGTTACGCACTTGGAAAGTTATCTATCGATTTCCGCTTAATTCACTGCGTTAGCGGAAAAGAACCATTTAAATACACTTTTTCCATAAATATCTTTGTAAATTGACCTACAATTCTACTGCAATTGATTATTATTAATTGCAATTTTTATGTAATAGTGTTTTTTATGGCATTTTAAAGACATGTACTGTTATGATAATAATTTGAGCTGAAATTGATCAATAAATTTCAAATTATCACCATTAAAAATTTTAATTCTGCCCAAAATATAAAAAATCACAAAAGATCTTTTTTGAAGTAAATTAAATTCTCTACAAAAAATAACTTAAAGTTTGTTTTGTACCTTCAACATTTCATTAAAAATTTCAAAATAAAATTCTTAGCTTCAATATTTAAATACCTAATAGATAAAAAAATAATTTTAAAAAATCCCTACATAATTGAAGCGTAAAAGACAAGCCCATTAGGTAAAATAACAACATGTAAACAATAATAGTACGTGTCGGTATAAGAATAGATAAAGAATTTAAAAAAATATTGACATTTATAAACAAAGAAATTTTCTTGTCACGTCGCTTCCTCATGCAATTACCAGGCAAGGGACTTCCGCGGGCTGCTCAGCCGTCCACTCTGGACTTCCGGTGCATGGATTGACTATCCTCTATCTCTTCTCTACAATTCTACTGCTCCGATCACATCATAAGCTCTGTCTCTTTCTGGTGATGGACTGCCTGTACGGCGTACTCCACTCGAACTCGGCTCTTTAGTAACATAACATGGTATGCAGAGTATTAGTATTGCTACATAATACTGCAATGCTACTATACTATAGGTAGTGAAGTAGTTTGATCGTTCCCAGCTGTTGGAGGCCTATCTGTATCTATACTCTTGAGGCCTCACATCCTGGCTACCGCTGCTGGTTGTTGCATACAACCTGATGGTAGATGGTCTACCAGAGTTGGTTAGTACACTGGTTGATGTACTGATGTACTGATGGTTGCTGGTTGATGGTTGACGCGCGTGCGGGCGCCAATGTTAAACGTCCAATTCAGACATCACTTGATTCGAGTACCAGGATCCAGTTTCTCTTTGTTTATTTCCTTTTCCTCTTCGTCATCGGCACTTTACTCATTTTTTATATTCCTACGTACTATCAAGTACTTTTATCATCATACATCTTCACCCCACTTTTATTCTTCTTTTTCTTTTTGATCTTCTTCTTCTTAGTTGGCGTTCTTCGAAGGACGTTCTCCAGTCCACTAGGTAATCTTGCTGTACATTAATTTTTTACGGTATATTTGTCGTCGATTTTTTAATAACACTTACATATTTTAATCGGTAATTCCACGTACCGTAAATAACATTATATTTCCTCAATTAAATATTTCGTAATTAGTCTGTATCGTAATATCGCTCAATTTATATTCACATTCCTCGTTATTATAATTTTATGATTTAAAATTTAATATTTTTTATGTCTGATGATGTCGAAAAAAATTTATCAAAAATTATAATAATAAATAATTGGAAAAAAAAAAAAAATAAAATTATCATAAATAGTGATAACATGTGAGTGATTTTTGATTAAAAAAAAAAATAATTGCCAACTCACAATAATTATTTATCTTTATAATTATCGCGTTTATACACAACAGCTTTATCAATGTAATTAGTTTATTAAACTAAGTAATTATTCAATGAAAATATATAATGAGTGAAAATTATAAATGAATATGTTATTTGTGTTATATAATGTTTTCAATTCATGGCTCTTTTCCTTTATGTTATTATCTATAATATTAATTACTTACAATTTAAATAAACATTTACACTAAAATAGTATAAACTGATTCGAATTTAAATTTAAATTCAACCAGATAAATTTTAAAATAGATTTATAACTTTCCAAGTTTTCTTTCTACCGTATAAAATCAATTTTTCTACTTAAACCTTGAAATTTTTTTTGAAATTAAAGCTACATAAAATTTAATTAATTAAAAAATACAAAATTACTAGTACAATTAAAATTTAATTGTTATTAAATAATAAAAAAAATATGTACAAGTGATTCTGTAATTTTATGATAATAAAAATGAAGAAATGATTACATTATGAAGCACATATGTTTAAAAGCTACAAGTTAACGAAAACCACCAACGCGATGTAGTCTGTTCTGGGTTCATTAAATTTTTTTACAGATCTGGCGATACACTGTCTGTATTATATATATATATATATATATGTATGTATATGTATATCCACAACAAGATCAACAGTTGGTCTTCCCACGGCAAATGTGGGCGACAAAAAACGTTGAATTGGCGTAAAACATTACGCCCATGGGACTCAATTGAAAGGTCAGTAAAAAATAATTTATAAATTACAATAAACTGTTTGTTTAAATAATTTCGTAACAAATCTCGCAATCCATTAATTATTTATATTTTTAAATCGTAAGTTATTGACCTGTCGACTTAAATCACTATCAGAGAAGACATTAAATATATAATTAAAGACAATAGCGGACTTACTTGTTGTGGCGCGGTATCAGCAGGTGAAAAGCTAGATAGCGCAGTAAGTGGAACGAGAGACGCGCAAGAAGACGCACGTGAGGGTGGTGGAGTATGACTAGGGGTTGGACTTCCGCTTCCGCAGCTACTGGTATCTCCATTGCTGGAGGCCAGGCTGACGCTGTCTGATCTTCCTCTCCACGGCGATATCGACACGTGTTTCAGCATCCCTCTTATCTTCTTTCCTCGGAACTCAAGTCCTGCATCCACAAAAATATAATATGATAGTTCTTATCGGATAATTTTTTATATTGGATTATATTACTACAATATAAATATAAATATAAATACTCCGACGTAGTTTGACGCCATGCAAATAATTATCATATCTTTGCGTTTAAAATAAACTGCCACAAAGCTTCTCAGTGCAATTAAAATTATCAATAAAAATAAATCATACATAAAAGTTATTATAATTTAAATTTCTCTAAATAAAAAAATTTATGGTTTATACTTTGGTACAATAATCTGAATAATTATACTAAAAATAACAATAGAATAAACAACTCAACCAGACGCATGCAAATGAGCTATTTGAATAAAAATTAATAAAAAGAAGAAAAGTAGACGCACGTGTGTCGATTAAATGAGTAAAAAACCACACCTCAACTCACCTCGCCTCTCTCAATAAATGCACCTTAAATCCGTGTGCAGTTTAAAACTTTTCTTTAAAAAATTATTATTCACTTATGCGTAATTCAGGATCTTTCGAAACAAAACGAGTCACACTCGGAGTCACCACTGCATCCAAGTACAGTCATCGATAAATAAACCGTGGATTAGTAATAAACTTTTTGGAGTTTTAATTGTTAGTCAGTTCCACTTAACTGTACACTATCCAAATAATTGTTTAATTTTGTAAAATTTATTAGAATTAATTTTAAATTGGCATGTAAGTGACATGACACTGGACTGGAGTAACTAAAAAATAAATTAATATATAATAATAGTGAAAATAATTAAAAGCGATACGACATACGAAACGACTGGCAGAGCAGCGCAAGCAAGACTGAAGAAAATCGTACTTGTATTTAACTCGTGTGGCTCTCCCTCCTCCAGCGGTTTTATTTTATCTTTTCTTCTCTGGTGTTGAGGCTCTCTGTCGTACTCAGGGACCAGCCCACGTCCGGTGTCGGGACAACGAGGAAGAGGGAACGGGGAACGGTGTTATGCGCGACCGCGTACTAGTCTACGGTGTATTGTATGGTGAAGTGTCCATATTCACCATAGGAACATTACAGGGCATGGTGTATTTTTTCCATGGCCATATCCAGGATTGTCAATCGCGGGGGCGTCCTTGTTCCGTGTCACTCTTTTTTATTGTGACGTCGATGAATACAAATCACAATCCCCGATCTCTTTCTCATGAAATGGGCTTCGCTTTTGTTGCTTCAGCCGGGATCCAATGCACTTTGTGGTGATTGTTGGCCTGTGTTAAAAAAAAGAGATACATATTATTTTTTTTTTTGGAGGTATAGGGCCTATGGATAAATATAATAGTGTCCATTGCACCCTACTAATAGATATTATTTACGGTTCGGGTTGCTTTGAGTGCTAACCAATGCGTTTCTGCTTCTACTTACATTAGTTTCCTTTTATTTCTTCAGTTCTCAGTCATCTAGATGATATGCCAAACAGACCTGGCATGGCTCTGTGGCGCACAACTCGGTTGTCGGCTAACATCTCCAGTTCAGATGAAGAATCGACGCCTTTGAATTTCATATATTTGCTACAGTACATTCTTATATCGAGGATTATTCTATCTCGGTTATGAACAATGAACCACTTGTGTTATTTTATCAAGGGGTTTGTGTATTTTTACATTTTTTTGACTAGAAAAAAAATCTTTAATTTATTTAGAGCTCTGAAGAAATATACCCATTCTTCATTTCTTCTTATAAGAATATTTTATAATTTTAATAAATTATTTTTTAAAGTAAACTTTTAAGTACCTGACATATTTTTTTCATATTGATAAATAAAAAAGTTATAAGTCGTATGAATGCCGAGATTATTATACATGAATTTAACAGTTGATGTTTGTAATTGAGGTAATTTATCAATAATACTGAAGTTAGCAGTTAGCAGTTAATTTAAAAAATTTTTTTAATACATCAACTATAATAAAAAAATGCTTCTAAAAATTTTCACTTGTAATTTTTATTAATTTTTACATGTGAAACTTTTTAATTTAATTTTTTTTATAAAAATTTAATTGCTATAAATATCTAAAAAAATTTTTATATCTGTCAACTTCAGTGTCATATTTATCAGTGTATTTAAATTAGTTTAATTTGATCTGTTAATTAAATTAATACTAATTGTTAATATCTGTTGTAGTACCCGAGAAAGCTGCGAAAGTGACGAAACGTTGTATAAAAATTAAATATTAAATATTCTTAAAACAAGAACCTATTGAATGTATTAAAAAGTCTGTTTAAAATAAAAATAATTTAAAAATGGCTTTCTTCGACCTTCCAAGTGTGTGTAGCCCTTGAAAAAAATAAAATAAAAAAATAAGAGTATCAAATGATAAAGGAGATACGGTAAATGAATTGAGGTTTTGAAATGATGATAACTTACACAGTATTTGTAGTGTATATTAGAGTGATGATGGGCTGCTCGTGGGAGTTTTGGAAATGGTTTGTCGGCTGGGATCTCGGAATATCGCGGTCCAGTATAAAGTATAACCAGCGAACCGGCTGTGGGTCCCATGGTGTTGCGTTACTTTCCCACAGGCTACAAGCAACACCAACAGCAACAACATTACACATTTTGTAGAGAGAGCACCACGGCGACGTACAACTTTCACGGATGCCAAAGTCCTTCGTGTGTACCTGTATACGCATTACCAAATATACACCGTAATATACCCACATACGTGCGTATAATAAATATTGTATAGACATATATAATAATATTATATGTACTTACTTACTAACTTACGTCCGTACCGATCGCCCACATCCACCTGTGCAGACACAGACCAACACAAGGCCGCTTGTTACGCATGTTAATGCCCCGGACACTTGTTTTCATTTGCGTTAATACTCAACTTGTGGTCCTGTTTAGAAAAAAAATTAATATGGATTAATATGATATAAATATAATATGGTATGTCATCTTGTAAGGTGATACATTCTTGTTCACTCGAGTGGATCGATACTAATACCTACATAGTAATATTACTATCATAATATGATAAATTTTTAAAGAATTATTATTATTATTATTATTATTATTATTATTATTATTATTTATATGAAAAAAATAAATTAGTGTTAATAATTAAATTTTGAGAAATGAAATTAATTTGTTAAAATGATAATCATAATAATAATAATAATAATAATAGTAATAATAAATTTTAAAAGAATTATTATTATTATTATTATTATTATTATTATTATTATTATTATTATTATTATTATTATTATTATTTTAACGTATTAATCTTATTAATCGAAATTTAATTATTAGCACTAATTTATTTTTTTGTAAAAATAATAATAAAATTTAAAAGAATTATTATTATTATTATTATTGTTGTTGTTATTATGATTACATATCGTGAATCGTAAGTATTAAACTTACGATTTATTAAGAATTATAATCTCTCTATTCAATTGGAATATAACGCTCATATATAATGTAATATAATATAATATAACATATAAATATACAAATAAGGGATACGGTAAAAATTTCCTCTCTCTTTATCTCTATTGCGTCATGGTAAATAAAAGATTAGATTAGAATGCGAAAAATAAAACCTTTGTACCTGAAAATATTGATATATTAATGTGTGAAGACAAAGATATATAAATATCTTCAACCCAAGTCGCCTTTTAGTTGATGCAAAATAATATTTAATAATAAGTATTGATGTTTGACTTCTATTAGCGTTAATGGTCCGAGTTATTAATTTTTACGAGTTGTTTGCGTGAAAGATTGAGGATTACTGGTTGTATGGGGTTGCGAGTTTCGCGTTTCCTTGATGGAGGGCATGACTTGGAGTGATTCTATAAATTGTCAGCCACACCTGGGTTTCTGTATGCCTGGGGCCGCACCCTCGAGGAGGCGCGGTTCATCGCACTTTTCCACCCTCCATTTAATTTATATCTAAGGCATACAAGCATACAAGCATACAAGTGCTTTGTTCGCTTTCTTCACAACACTCGCTGCCAGCTTTATTTTCAACAGTTTCATTTTCATTTAATTTACTGCTTTTATTGTGGTTTTAATTAAAATTAGGCTAATAAATAATCTTTTTGTTTTTAAAAAATTTTTTAGTTAAATTATTAAATTATTTAAAATTAAAATTAAAAACACATCTCTCCTTCTTCGTCATCTTCTTCTTCTTCATCAGTCATTTCTTCCTTGACTTCTAACTCTTCTTTTATGTCATCCATGTCGACCGCGGCGTTTTCAAGATGTCTTTGCAAAAATTCCCAATTTTGTTTATCTATAAGAAATTAACTTATAATTTAATAAAAAATAATAACTAGCAACTTTGCAGTCACTATGTGACTGCCGAGACTTGTGAATTATAAATAAATAAAATTTTGCTTTATTACACGGAAAAAGAAAAACTTGAAAAACTACAGTATATAATGCAACGTGGCGCTTCGTGATAAAAACTGGAAAAATTACAGTTTCAAATGTAATTATTACAGATTTTATAAGAATTACGTTGAAAGCTCTGAATATTAAATTAAAAAATTGAATTTAGAAAAATGTTATTTCAAACTGTAATTTTTCTAGTTTTGATTACGACGGGATCGATTTTACATTTTATACTGTAATTTTTCGAGTTTTCTTTTTTCCGTGTAAATAATGACTTTTGTTAAATTGCACTGTACTTTCTGAACTATTGATGTTTTTAAAGATATAAACTCATTCTGATGTTACACTTATCAAGAGCTTTCATTTGAGTACCTACATGCATTTTTGATACATTTTTCGGATTTACATATATGTAATATATATAAATATATAAAATATATGAAAAATTGATGTGGGTATTCAAATGAAAGCTCTTGATGAGTGTAACATCGGGATGAGCTTATATCTTTAAAAATGTCAATAGTTCACGAGATACAAGGTCATTTCTTAATTATGTATCTAGAGATAGAGCATTTTCGAATGCAGCTTAAATACTTATCATAATAAATTGACTATAGGTGAGAATGATATGAAGCCATGAAAATGCCCAACTCCAGATCAAGACTTTTCCAACGATACCAAATTTAACCATAAAAAGCCATTTCATCATATAAACACACTGGCTAAAAAATTTTACTTATTCTTTTAATAATGTAGATAATAATAAAAAAGAAATACGTACCAAGAGTTTTTCTTCTGTCAAGAATTTCCGCCCAATCAGCCGCGCTTTGATAATCATCTAGAGTAAAACCGACGCATTAATTATTTCCTTGTGTTTAAAATGAATATATAATATAATATATAATAAATAATAAACAATAATTAACATAAGAAAAATAAGGAATAAAGAAAATTAATTAAAATAAAAATTTACCGCACGATTGTGACGTCACAATGTCGCATTGTTTTTACTGTCAACTTTCTTCAGTATAATTACTCAAATTAATAAATAAAATATTATACTTTTTTTTTCTATACTAATTAATACAAACAATGTGTAATGAGAGTACATAAAACTCATACGAGTCACTAATATATATTCATATATATATTAATTACTACCTGACTTTGTTGAAGACGGGTGACCTAAATTCACATTAGAATCTTGAGAAAGAAGAGTGTAAGGTATTACTTACTAAATCCTCCGAGACTTGTAACGGTTTGAGTTCCTTCCAGAGGAGTCCACCCTCGAGCTACAATTTCAAGCCTTCTTCTATCGATTTCTACGACCGAGTACTTGTATGTATGATAGTCAATTCTCTATAGCAAAAAATTTTATATAAAAATTAGGTAATTATTTACAAGTGGGGTCAATCCCATTTTGAGCCATAACCAGGTAAAAAATTAACATTTTCGAATTTTTTTTTCTGCTTGTTTTTAGGACGCATTTATGATAAAAAATTTTGTGAAAGAAAAAAATAATGATTTCGAAACTTTTTTTGCCTTCAAAAATTGGAAAAAATTTTGGCTCTCATGTTTTTGGATAAAATTTCTATTTTATCTTTTTTTGATATTGATTTTTTTGAAAAGAAAAAAAAATGAATATCACAATTTTCTAAAAAAATTTATAAATTTTTTTGAAAATTTGTTAAAATTGTGATAATCAACCTTTTATTTTTTAATTGTTCATTTTTTTTTTTTTTTAAATATGTATCAATAAAATCAAATAGAAATTTTGTTCGAAAAAATTAAAATTAAAAGGGTTGACCCCACTTGTAAATATTTACCAAAAATTATTTAATACAGATAAAAATTCAAAAATAAAAATAGACCTTTGTTTTCATTTTTGAAAAATGCGTAGGAATTTTTTGTGAAATGATTTTTGAAGTAGATGCTTCAATTGATTGAATAATAATTGGATCATCTGACATTGGTTCTTCAATTAGAGATGGATCAGTGATTGGTTCTTCGGTAGGTGGTTGATCAATTATTGTTTCATTAACAACTGGCTGATCTATGACCGGTTGATCAACTATTGGGTGACTTACTGGCTGATTAGCAACCGGTTCGTTTATAATTGGTTCATCAGCGACCAGTTTATCACCAATAGAAGTCGATTTATTTATTAGCTCATCAACAACAGATTTTTCAGTATTTAATTGGTCAACCGTTGGTTGATCAACAGCTTTTGGTTTTGGCTTGCTCAATTTTTTCACAGGTTTCGGAGAAACAGGAAGGAGTTTTAATTTAATTCCCGACGTTATCCAGCTGAAAATTTTGTTCATGTCGTCTAGGTTCACATGACAAGATTTCCACTCGCCGTATCTGCTAAGAGATCTCATGTCTACGTTAACATCCTTGAGAAGTTTTTCAGTAGTTCTGCGGAAGCAATGACCCGTGTATTCATTAGCGTCAGACAGATTTAAAAACTGAGCAATTCGTTTAGGAGTTCCTCCAATTTTGTTTATCCCAATAGCCTGTCGTGTGCACTTTGATTTCTGGTAGTTCAAAAAAAATCTATTGCTCATTTTTTGGCCTGGTGACTTTGGGACAGGTCTCAGAGAAACGTATTTTTTCACGAGAGTGTAAAAGTCGTCTTCTATCGAAAATCTGCGAACGGGAATTTTTTTTACAACGTGTTGTATCGTCACGACGAACTTACTACCAGTGTCAATAACATTATCAATAGTTAACCCGCAGATTTCTGCTCGCCTGGTCGCGCCACAAACTCCAATAATCAGCACGGCCTACAATTTACAAGTTAAAAAATATTTAATATACTATTAACTAGCCACCTTGCAGTCACTACGTGACACTGTCGTGACTTGTGAACAAAAATTAATAAAATTTTGCTTTATCATATAATGACTTTTGTTAAATTGCACTGTACTTTCTTAAATATTGACATTCTTAAAGAGATAAGCTCATCCCGATGTTACACTCATCAAGAGCTTTCATTTGAGTATCCACATACATTTTCATATATTTTTCATATATACATATATGTAATATATATAAATATATGAAAAATTGATGTGGGTACTCAAATGAAAGGTCTTGATGAGTGTAACATCGGGATGTGCTTATATCTTTGAAAATGTCCATATTTGACAAGATATAAGGTCATTTCTTAATTATGAATCTAGAGATAGAGCATTTTCGATTGCAGCCTAAATACTTATCATAATAAATTGACTATCGGTGAAAATGATCTGAAACCTTAAAAAGGCACAAATTCAAATCAAGACCTTTGCAATGACACTAAATTTCACTAAAAAAAAAAATAATATTGAAGTTGACAGATATTAAAAATTTTTTTGGAATTTTATAGCAATTAAATTATTAAAAAAAAAAAATTTAATTAAAAACTTTCACTTGTAAAAATTAATAAAAATTACAAGTGAAAATTTTTAGGAGCATTTTTTATTGTAGTTAATTTATTAAACAAATTTTTAAGATTGACAGCTGACCGCTAACTTCAATGTTAAAAAAAAAACCGATTTTATCACGTGACTATCCTGGACAAAAAATTTTTCTTATTCTCTTAACAATATGGATTAATTTAATTTACTTAATACATACTTTTTCAACCAAAAATTCGCTATCCGAAGCAGTATTTAAGAATTCAGTAATCTCAGCTGCAGTAAATTCCTTAGACTTTTTCTTCCGAAAGCCAACCTCTTTTTTTTTCAAAAACTGGATAAGTCTCTTATACTCCCCGATGTTGACTTTGTGAAAAGACCCCAAAGTACACTTCAACATCGAGTAAGTATTCCACAAAGTCGTGGATTTTTTTATTTTTGACAACTCGAAGAAATAAACAAGCATTACTTTTTCCGAGAACGTTTTGAATTTTTTCTCCTTCTGCCATTCTAAAAATTGCGAGTAAGCCGATTCGTACTTAGTCTTTGAATTTTTAGGTACACTTTTACTCAGTTTACGTTTTTCTCCATTTACTTCATTATCTTCACTGTCAGCAGCTTCGTAATCTTCTTGGTTATCACCATCATCCCCGTCACTTGAATCTCCATCACTGGCATCTTCGACAATCATATCCAATAGCTCTGAACACGGTTCAGTTTCACTATTTTCTTCACTATTTAAATCCATCGTAATGTTATCTTACCTCTAAAATTGAAAACAGATGTAGTTAGTGGTAGATCAATGTCAATAATGTAAATATTATGTTTTAGTCGTACATAAAATAACATTTGATCTCTGAGATGTGTTTAATCAGTAAGTTGTACCACAAGTGTGATGTTTAGCTCATTTTATCCCAGTAGCGCCATCTGCCGCTTAAAATAGTAAAAATATTAATGATACTGAAGTTAACAGATGTTAGAAATTTTTTTAGAATTAGAATTTTGTAGCAATGAAATTGTTATAAAAAAAAAATTAATTTGTTATATAAATTTTTAAAAGTGACAGCTGACAGCTAACTTCAGTACCATCAATAATATTATCTTTTTAATAATATTAAATTTTGTAAACATCTGACAATTTTCCGAACTTTTACAATAAATTAATTTAATGAGTATTTACTTCGCAGATAGTTGATAATTTTAAGGATTTTTGTAAAAATAAATTATGGCGAAGAAAAAAATTAAAAAAAAAATTAACATTTAGAAATTTTAAAAAACTACAAATGCAATTTTTTTAAAATAATTTTTTGGAAGTAATTTATTTTTTAATTTTATTTAACAAAAATATTTGTTCTAAAAAATTATTTATAAAAAATTGCATTTTTTATTTATTAAAATTTCGACAAGTCCATTTTAAAAATTTTTTTTGCTATAATTTATTTGTTAAAAAAAATTAAAACAATTATAAAGTGACAGCTAAATTTAATGACATCTAACTTTAATGTCATGTTAATTTATTTAAAAAAAAGATTTTTTTTAAATCACCACTCATAATTTTTTTTTCTTGCTATATTATTATAAATTTCTGATAATTTTAGTAACTCAACTCATTACGCATCTTGTGTGTCAATCATGCCAACAAATTTTACACTTCTAGAACGGGAAAAATATAGCAAATTATTTTCAAGTAAATAAATTATAAAAATATTTTATCATTAAATCAATGGTTCAAAAGAAGCTAATAATTTTAATGGTAAGTCTGTTCATAATTGTACCTCATTGTTGGTTAAATAATCCCTCAAATAGTAGATTATTCTGATTAGTATATATATTTTTATATTTTAAGTAACGCGTTGATATTTAAGATGTTCCGAGTTCTTAAGACCGCGCGACTATACTGCTGCCATCTTGTAATTAAAATAGTACTAACAGCGCCACAACTAAACACATATATATATATATTAAGTCTATCCACCGAATCTACTGATGGTAGCTCCACTTACTTGCGCAGATGTATTTTCATATGCCCAATGAATATCATTTCAGCAGGTAAGTTAATTTATTATTTTTCAATAAAATTAATTTTTATGTTTTTGTTATCCTCTAAATTAAAATACACTAAAAATTTGAATAGCGCGCTACTCGCGCGCCTAAATTTTAACCAATAATGAATCATGGCCCGATTTTTGCGAGTTTCGACCTTTGATTAACTTCAAGATGTTCATCATGTATTTTAATTTAGAGGATTATTGTCACTATTTATATCGAAACCTGTCGATGTATCGATAGTCGATGCGGATCATGTGGGAAAGTCAAAAAAAAATTATATACAAAAATCACCTGTAGTCAAAAATATTGTGAATTACTTAAAAAAAGTTAAAAGTAAAATTTTTTAAAATGAAAATTATTTACATTTTTTTATAAATTAACAATGTAATTATTGATAAATTGTAAAAGTTATTTAAAATTAAGAAACAATTGTTTTGTTGACAGATGAGGATTTAAGAGTAATAAAATTATGCAATTTATTGTAACCTTTTGTGGAAGTCATTTAATTATTTATATAAGTTTGTTTAGTTGTAATTATTTATTTAAATTAATTAAATATGAGTAAGTTTTTTCGAGTTTATAAAAATATGCTTGTCAAATATCCTATGGGTATGCAAGCGCTCCAAGCTGGTAATTATTTTTTATTTTTTATAAATTAAATACTACTTACTGATGTGTAATTAAAACTTTTGAAGGCACACTGATGGGTGTTGGTGATCAAATCGCCCAAAACTTGGTCGAGAAGCGGAAAATTACCGAACTGGATTTTGTTAGAACAGCGCAATTTTATGCAATTGGTTTCTTCATGGCTGTAAATTTAATTTTTTATACAAAATATATTTTATTTATAATTATATATATTTATAATTGTTTAAGGGACCCGCTGTGAGAGGCTGGTATGGTGTTCTTGACAAATTTTTTGGCTCCAAGGGCACTGTCGTTGCCGTAAAAAAAGTCGCTTGTGACCAATTTCTATTTGCGCCTCCATTCATCGCTGCATTGTTAGCAACTATAGGCTTTCTGCAAGGAAATGATGTCGATGGGGTTAAAGAAAAGTTGTCCAAAGAGTACAAAGACATTATTATAAATAATTACAAGGTAAAAACTAATTTAAATGACACTTAAGTTGGCAGAGATTAAAAATTATTTTTAAATTTTATAATAATGCAATTACTACAAAAAAAATTTAATTAAAAAATTTCACATGTGAAATTTAATAAAAATTAGAAGTGAAAATTTTTAGAAGCATTTTTTTATTGTAATTGATTTGTTATTAAAATTTTTAAAATTGACAGCTGACGGCTAACTTCAACATTATTAATTTAAGTCATTATTGTTATTCACTTGTTATTAATAATTTAATTTTTCAGCTCTGGCCTCTGGTTCAGTTAATTAACTTTGGTCTTGTTCCACTTAATTATCAAGTTCTTGTCAATCAAATAGTCGCTGTTTTTTGGAATACTTACATCTCTTTCAGGACCAATAGAGATGCTATGACGCATCAGTAATTATTATTATAGTTGTAAAAAAATTATTTTAATTATAAAAATTAATTTAACAGATATTTAATAGTTTTTCTAGTAAAAATAAATCATTCTGATTATTATTTATTTATATTTGTATATTTTAAGTGACGCGTTGACATTTAAGATATTCGGAGTTTTTAAAACCGCGCGACTATACTACTGCCATCTTGTAATCAATATAGTACTAACAGCGCCACACACAAGTATACACTAACGATAGCTCCACTTGCTTTAAACTAGTTTCCTGCAACTGCAAGTGACTTGTGAATTGTCAATTTTCCAAGATAACAATTGTTTTTTATCGCATTTATTGATAATTGATATCTGATAAATTAATAAAAAGTTAAACTATGAAGATGAATATCACTTCAGCAGGTAAATTTAATATTTTTCAAGAAAATTTTTATGTTTTTGTCATATTGAACCATGAATTGCATGTCATGGCCGCCATAACCTCATCTCCAATTTATTGGTATCAAATAATAAAATTATTTACAAAATAGAAATAATAAATGATTTTAAAAACAAATGCATTGTATTTTCTTGATTTAAAAGAAAAATTTTCAATCAATTTTCATGGACATTTTTGAAAATTATATTATTTTATTTATGTACACTCCAAAAAATGTTAACAAATGAAATTTTTTAGCTGGAATAATCTCCTTATTAGAGGAGCCAATGCCGGAGTTAAAAGTCTTTGCTTTGAAAAAGCTAGACATGATTGTCGATGAGTTCTGGCCTGAAATATCTGAAGCCATCGAAAAAATGTAAGTGACATTGTCTCAACAATAACTTATAAAAAAAAAAAGTTTCAATCTATTATTTGAGACTAGGCAATTTTTGACATTTAAAATAAATCAATTGTGATTAAAAAACTATTTTTAAAATTCTGCATTGAAAATTTCATTTTCAGTTAGCAGACGTCTAAAAATTTTTGATTATTTTTATTAATTCAATTACAACTCAAAAGATATTTATAAAAAATTGCACTTATAGTTTTTCAAGTTTTTTACGTGTGACAATTTTTTTTTTTATTTTTTAAGTGAAATTTAAAAAAAAAAAAATTTTGAAATGTCGGCTAACTTAATTTTCATGATACATTAGCTTAAAAATTAATTTAATTTCGAAAAAGGTTCGTTCCGACGTATATTCATCCGAATAATGATTCGGCCGAAAATTACTCATCCAAATAACTATATATTTAGTGAAATTTAAAAAAAAAAAAATTTTGAAATGTCGGCTAACTTAATTTTCATGATACATTAGCTTAAATAGAATATCAGCCGAAAAACAATTTTGTAAATCATAAAACACCGAGCTCTTGAATATAGATAAACATAAATCTTATATTCCTCAAGAGTTAAAATTAATTTAATTTTAAAAAAGGTTCGTTCCGACGTATATTCATCCGAATAATAATTCGGCCGAAAATTACTCATCCAAATAACGATATATTTGCATTTTTCGGCTAAATGAGTGTTTGTCTGTTAATTAATTTTGGCGTAAAAATTTTCGTTATGTTTTTTTATTTATTGAGACTTTGTAACTTTGAAAGATTCTATTAATTTAGCTTCAGTTTTCTCCTCTAATCAACATTATATTTTTCAGAATTTTAAAATTTGTAAAATTAATTATTTTAAATTACGTTTTATATTAACTTTCCAAGTTCTAGTAATTTATCAATTTGGAATGTTGTCAGTCTGACTAGTTGACTGCAACCCTAAAAAAATAAAAAATAAAATTGACGTTGAAATTTTAAAAAATTAAAAATGCAGTTTTCTAAAAATAATTTTTTGGAACAAATTTGTTTGTTAAAAAAAAATTAAAAAATAGTCTGCTAACTTTAATGTCATCTAAATTTAATGTCATTCATTTTCTACATGTGAAATTTTTCAATAAACTTTTTTATAATAATTAAATTACAATGATTTTAAAAATTATTAGATGTCTGTTAATGTCAGTATCATTGAATAATAAAAATAAAATTACAGTGAAATTCTCCATGAGGATAAGACATTCAACCAGCATGAGTTGGCAGCGTTGGTGGCCAGCAAAGTGTACTATCACCTAGGAAGTTTCGAAGACTCGTTGACGTACGCCCTGGGAGCTGGAGAGCTGTTCGACGTAAACGCCCGGAATGAGTACGTCGACACGACTATTGCGAAATGCATAGACTTCTACACTCAGCAGCGTCAACTGGAGGCTGAAGGAAAGCTGCCAGCTGGTGCGAAGGCCATCGACCCTCGATTGGAAGGAATCGTTAACCGAATGTTCCAGCGGTGCTTAGACGACGGTCAATTCAGGCAAGCGTTGGGTCTGGCTTTGGAGACCCGTCGCATGGACATCTTCGAGGCCGCGATTATGCAGTCCGACGACGTCCAGGGAATGCTTTCTTACGCATTCCAGGTTGCGATGAGCCTAATCCAAAATCGTGGATTCCGCAATACAGTTCTGCGTTGCCTGGTGAACCTCTACCGTAATCTGGGAACGCCGGACTATGTCAACATGTGCCAGTGCTTGATATTCCTGGACGACCCGCTGGCAGTCGCCGAGCTCTTGGACAGACTGAGCAGAGGAACGCAGGAGTGCGTGCTGATGGCCTACCAGATTGCCTTCGACCTCTACGAGTCAGCGACTCAGCAATTTTTAGGACGGGTTCTGCAAGCGCTGAGAGCCACCGCGCCTATTCCCAGTGCCTTGATGGTGAAACCCATCGTGAAGCCTGCCAAAGCTGCGGAAACACCTGCTGCAAGTTCTGAGGCTTCTACCTCGGAAACCACTGCCGCTCCGGTAGAAGAAACTCCCGCTGAAGAAAAGACTGAGAGGAGTGTCGAGAGTCTGACCAAAGAAGAGCGCGAGCAGCAAGAGCGAGTTGATGCTCTGTCCAGCATTCTTGGAGGAGAGGTTTCCATCGACCTGCACTTGCAGTTTTTGATAAGAAGCAACCACACGGATATGTTGATTCTCAAAAACACCAAGGATGCGATCAGAGTCTCTATTTGTCACACTGCTACGGTTATTGCCAACGCTTTCATGCACTCTGGTACCACCAGCGACCAGTTCTTGAGGGACAACCTTGACTGGCTGGCCAGAGCTACCAACTGGGCTAAGCTCACTGCTACCGCGTCTCTTGGAGTGATTCATCGTGGGCATGAACAAGAAGCTCTTGCTCTGATGCAATCATACTTACCTAGAGACCAAGGAGCTGGAGCTGGATACTCTGAGGGTGGTGGTCTTTATGCGTTGGGACTCATCCATGCTAATCATGGAGCTACTATTACTGATTATTTGCTGGGACAGCTGAAAGATGCTCAGAATGAGGTAATTGTTCTTTTTTTCATTTTATTTATTTTTTTTTATTATACTGCGATAGGTATTTTAATCAATACTTCAATTTTTTTGGTAAATATTTTCATGTGGGGTCAACCGTTTTAATTTTCATTTTTTTTTTAACGAAATTTCTCTTTGATTTAATGATATTTTTTTTTTTCTAAAAAATTTATAAATTTTTTAGACAATTGTGATCATCGACTTTTTTTTTTTTAAATTGTTCGTTTTTTTATGTACTTTTCAAAAGAAAAAAAATATATCAAAAAAAGATAAAATATAAATTTTATCCAAAAACATGAGAGCCAAAATTTTTTTCCAACTTTTGAAGGCAACAAATCTATCGAAATCTTTATTACTTTCTTTCATGATATTTTTTTATCATAAATGCGCCGTAAAAACAAGCAGAATCAAAAAAAAATTTGAAAATGTTAATTTTTTACCTAGTTATGGCCTAAAATGGGATTGACCCCACTTGTAAATATTTCCCATTTTTTTTTTTTTTTTTATTAATCTAGGTTTGTAATTAAATAACTTTAATAATATATTCAATGATTTATCAATATCGTAATAATTAAAAAAAGATATTTTATTTAATTTATGCTATAAACATATGTTTTATAAATATTAATAGCTTATAATTATTATTGTTAATTATACTTGTTGACAGACGACAATAACACAAAGTTTGGATAAAATTTTCGTTTATTGATATTTGATATTTTAATTTTATTTGATATATCAATTCTATATTTATAATTAATCTCTTGTTTAATATTCACTAAAATAATAATAATAATATTTCAGATGGTTCGTCACGGAGGATGTTTAGGATTAGGTCTAGCAGCAATGGGGTCACACAGACAGGACGTTTACGAACAATTGAAGTTTAATTTATACCAGGACGACGCAGTTACCGGAGAAGCCGCAGGTATCTCAATGGGAATGGTTATGCTTGGGTCTAAATCCACTCAAGCTATCGAAGACATGGTTGCTGTAAGTTATTAATATTAATCCTTTACAGAAATCTAATTAATATAACATCAAGTATAAATCAGGCATTTCAAGAACGCAAATACAAATTTTTATTAAGTTGATATAAAATCTCCAATACCTTGTTAAATATTAATCATTTAATATCAACTCTCGGGTTACATTTTTCATTTCAAATTTGCATACTTAAATTCAATCAATAGATGAAGAAAAGAGCCAGTAAAATTTTGAATCAAGCTATTTAATCGCAATGTCCTGGAGTTATTAAGAGTATGAAAGAATAAATGATTATGTAAGAACAAATTGCTACCGTTGTACCGATAGCTCTTGCAGTTGTTGGCTGTAAAAAAAGTAAACTGAGTACAAAACGATTATTGCCGTGTTTCATGTTTTTTATTTTATGCTTTCACGTTTATTGTCTGCATTACAATGGTTAATTGCCTGATAATTGGTTTTAAAAAATTTTAATAAAGTTCTTTTATTTATTTTTTTTCTTTTTTAAATTGATATTTATGAATATAATTTTTATATATATATATATATATATATATATATATATATATAAAACGATGGTAAAATTTATAAAAGACATTTTATTTATTTAAAGCTTTTAAAACTAAACTAGCAACCTTGCAATTATTATGTGACTGCCGTGACTTGTGAACTATAAATGAATAAAATTTTGCTTTATCATATAATGACTTTTGTTAAATTGCACTGAACTTTCTTAAATATTGACATTCTTAAAGAGATAATCTCATCCCGATGTTACATTTATCAAAAGCTTTCATTTGAGTATCCACATGTATTTTTGATGTATACATATATATAATATATATAAATATATGAAAAAATTGATGTGGGTACTCAAATGAAAGGTCTCGATGAGTGTAACATCGGGGTGAACTTATATCTTAAAAAATGTCAATAATTCACAAGATACAAGGTCATTTCTTAATTATGTATCTAGAGATAGAGCATTTTCGAATGTAGCTTAAATACTCATCATGTAAATTCACTATCAGTGAGAATGATATGAAACCTTAAAAAGGTACAAATTCAAGTCAAGACCTTTGCAATGACATTAAATTTTACTAAAAAAAAAACCGATTTTATCTTACGACTATTTTGGAAACAAAATTATTCTTATTCTCTTAATAATGTAGATTAAAAAAATTTATAATAAATCTTAGACTAAAAATTGATGAATTTTTTTTCTTTTTTAGTACGCTCAAGAAACTCAGCACGAAAAAATCCTCCGTGGACTGGCAGTGGGTATTGCCTTCACAATGTATGGTCGGCTAGAAGAAGCGGATCCCCTTGTAACGTCACTTTGCGCTGACAAGGATCCAATTCTCCGGCGAAGTGGAATGTACACTCTGGCGATGGCTTACTGTGGAACTGGCAACAATCAGGCGATCCGTAAACTCCTTCACGTAGCTGTACGTTAAATATTTACCCTTAAATAGTTTTTATTTTCTCTCCTCTCTGATACTCAGTAGAGTGTAATAGAAAATAAAGTCAAACAATAATAAATCTTTAATCGTTCTAGGTCTCGGATGTTAACGACGATGTTCGTCGGGCAGCGGTTACTGGCCTAGGTTTTCTGCTCTTCCGGTGAGTTTCTTTAAATATCTATTAAAATTTTAAAAATTGAAACACTGCGTGTTAATTACTGAGGGGCGGAAGTTACCCTTTAGCCTTCGGGTTGGATAATTTAAAAAAGTAAATTATGAAATTTAATAAACGATGCTGATGGTATTAATGCGGCAATCTGTGTCGCATAATAACTTCCCCGTTGCAAAAGGCGTGCACATAATATAATATTGTGTAAGCTAGGTTTTAATGAGATAAGATCTCGTCAAGCTTTATATTATTATTTGTACGTGTAAGAAGGCACACCGAGAAAGGAACAAGATCTAGATGCCTGGCTAGGAGATCTAGCTTCGCAGAGTTTTAATCAACACTTTAATTGAAGGATGAATGTAAACTAGGGGGTAAAATTCTATTTAAATAGTCAGTAAACGCCACCGGGCGAATGTAATCTACCTTTCGTGACTCGTATCGAGTTTCTCTTAAACTGAATACCTATCCTATCCTCGTTTAAACTATCTATATCGAAATTACTTACCACTAACAGATTACACATTATTTTATTCTTTATAATAATTATTTACTTTTCATCTTAACTCTCTTTTTTATGAATATTAAAATTTTTTTTTTTAAATTGACGCTTAACGCTAAAAAAATTTCTATTTATTCATTGGCAATTTTAATACAATTATTAATTAAATAAATGACTTCATTTATTTTCATTAAAAAAAAAAAAAAAATTTAATTTTTTTTTGTGGTATTTTTGGGTGGGTTTTTATATTTTTAGCATCTCTATAAGTTAACAATATAATAGAATAAATTTTATTTATAACTCTTATTTATCAGAAACTTGTTGATCGATTTGTTTTTATTGTAACACAAAAAATGATTCACGTTCTGAGGTTTTATTAAAACTTTTTCAGCGCTGAATAATTTAATAAATTTTCGCGTGAATTCTGTCAGTCGAAAGTAATTTTTCTAGTTGCTGTAAGAGCAAGCATTGTGTAGAATAGAAAAATTTATTGGAATGAATATTTTATTTTATACTATATTGAATAAAGTCGAATAATGCAGCGAAAAAAAGTTATGAATAAAAAATTTTTTTTATAGTATAAAATCTTAAATGAAAATTTAATAGCTACAGAAATAATTATCATGACAATAATTGGTATTATTATTAAAAATTGTAGGTCAATTATCAGAAAATATCGATCAGTGTGAATTCGTGGAAAAATAATTATCTTTCTCTCTTTCTTTCTTATTTTTTTAACAAAACTACACATACATTTAACATTTTAATCAAAAGCCGCCGACATTACTCGTTATTTCTCTTTGTTCACGTTCGTCGGGCATATTATGACAGAGTCTTGAATGACAAAAGAGTTTCCGTTTTAACAGACTCGCTCATAAACCTTTTTTTTCGTAATTTTTATCTTTATATTACTTATTTTTGGAGAAAACAATCCGCGCGAATTTTTCCGCGGTACCAGCTGTCCCTTCTTCCATGTTTTGTCAAAAAAAAAAAAAAAAAAAAAAAAAAAAAAAAATTAACGTTAAATTTTCCATTGTAATCCTCGTGGAATAAAACAAAGAAACAAAACGGTGAAAAATGTTTTACTCGCGGACACGCAAATAGAAATGAACCAAAACGAGTAAAAGAAGCAAAAAAATAAAATAAATATTAAACAAATAAAATCTGGATTTATAAATGAATAAAAAGAATGAGGAACTGGGTAAATAAAGAAAAACACAACATTTTTTACCGCGTTTTTATTTCTACCGCATATACATTTATGTCTCACTAGAATATATTTCGTAGAGTTTAAAATTTAATATAACCCGGGGGAAGTATATATCATACAATTTAGACACATGTATATTTGCGTATATACCCCGTAAAGGTATCGCGAATTCATGAAAAATAGATTCAAGATTCTTTTCAACAACTGTTGATATGAAAAAAGAAAAAAAAAAGAAATAGAAAAGAAAAATAGTTAAATAAATTTTATTTTTTGAATACTTTATTCTGAAGGAAATCAAACGAGAAAAAATTTATATGCGCTCTGAAATTATTTTTCCGTTTTAAAAACTTATTCATATTTTACTTGAGCTTTTCTACTCGTGACATTCATATCGTTTAATATTGCGCTTTCATCTTTATCTTGTTTGATGACAGTAACAGCATTTTCTCTTATAAATATCTAACAAATAAAATATTAAATAGCCTATTTTACCTCGAAAAATATTTAATGTTATTTTTATTAAACTTTTTATTCTAATAAGCTGGAATTATTAATCAAACACTTTAACACGCTAATTATAAAAACACTTGTTACTAAATTAACTCACTCATTAATAATGACAACAATAATTTATAATAAAAATAAAAGTTTCGGATAATTTAATTAATGGGCCAAGTAATTTTATTACCGAAAAAAAAAAAAAAAAAATTTTAAGTATCAAAGATCCAAAGTTCGACCCTTTGAGATTTTAACGAACAACTGTTTAAGTTTTTAAATCGCTGAATACTTTTATTTTTCTTTCAAGCAAAACGATAACTGTTTAAGTATATTACACCAGTCACACGGCAAAGTTATTGCGAGTTTTTTTTTGCTGACGGTTTCTTTGGCGCCACTCTTTGTATCGAGTGATAAATTGATAGGGAAAATTCACATTTACAAAGAGAATAATAATAGTAAATATGAATTGCAGTTTTCTATTTATTTTTTTTTATATATTGCTATGTAATAAATTATTATTATTATTATTTTTTTTTACTTGTAAAATATTCATAGAATTATTTATATATTTATAAAACAAGTTACTTATATTTCTTCTTTATAAAAAAATCATAAAACTTACAATTGAAATTACAAGAGCATTAAAGTTTCTTTATATTAAGCATTAATAATCCGAGAAACTTTAAAAGCTCATTAAATAAACAAGTCTGCAAAACAAAGTAACAGAGTTTAGAAAAAAAAAAAAAAAAAAAAATTTTTTTTAAGACTAATAAAAAGCTGCAATTTCAAAATTAAAATTTTAATAATAAAAAAAAAAATTTGAATAATTTTGTTGAACCCTTGAAACAAATCACATTAACGGTTTACTTATAAATCTCTTTACGAATAATTTATTTGGCTCTAAAAGAGATTTTATTTTTCGCAAGTTCTTTGCTCCTATTCTGGTGATATTGACCAACTTTATGTAAAGTTACTTTTTTTAATACATTGTGTGAGAAGTGCAAAAAACTTGGATTAAGTCGGGGGCCATTGGTTCGCCGATTTCAGTGGTTTTAAAAGGAAAAAAAAAGTTGATAAAGTGCCAGTTCAAGAGCTCTAAATCCAATCTGAAAACTTGCGGATGATTGAGAAGCTTCGTGTCGATTTAACGACTTTATTTCGAGCCACTTGTAATTACAGCTCATGCAAGAGTGTAAGAACTTTGAAAAATATTATTTTATTGAAAGATTTTCTATCGGATTTTCTTAAATGTCGTTTAATGATTAATTATTAAATACTTAATTTATTTTTTAAAAAAAATAATTTTTTTAAAATTCTGATTTTATACCGCAAGTGTGATAAATAAAAATCAAAGGACTAAAAAAGGAACTAAAGTAAGTGAGGGGTGCAAAAGGGCTCCATAAAACTTGTATGAACTTCAATACCGTTATATTGAGTCCATTCGATCTAAATTTATCAGCAATCGTAATCCAGGGCTCGATAAGACTTCCGAAGCCGCAAGTTATTCGGTCTGGTAACAAACTCGCCAAAGGAATTCTCACTTTGCAGTGCCAATATCTTCAATGCTCTATAAGAAGGAAAAAAAATTACCTCCGTGAAAATGTTTGAGGGACGCGAAAATTCCCACCGGTTGATATGTAATGACTTTTTCTCGGAGCCATTGCATCCACCACTTTAATCTCGATCCGTTAAACTATCACACATGAGTCCGGTGCTCATAATCTCCAGTGGCTCGCTTGAAAATGAATTTCCTCTTAGCAATGTCAACTCTGATCAACATTAATGTCATCTTTGTCTTTATTTCCGATACGATGCCAACTACAAGACAGAAAAGTTATAAATATATTCTATTGCAGGCTTCACTTCCATTCTACTCAATTACCTCGTAAAAATTGGCATTTTATTTTAATAAAAGAATTTTTCAATAATTATTTTTAATATTTATTGTTGAGAAATTATTTTTTAAATTAAATAATTTTATAAGAATTTATTAATAATTAATTGATGATTTATTAAACAAAATTTAACAGCTGATGTGCATTTTTAAAAATCATTTAAATCTTGAAAGAAATTATAATTTGAATAACTAAAAAAGTGTAAAATTATTATGCAAATTGTTTATATAGCGGCGGAAAAAAAACTACCCGGCAATTAAAACGGTTAAAATTTGAGCTTCACTTGAGCCAACCAGTGAGAGTTTGTTTTATCTTGCTTCACTTTAGTTTTTCTAGCCTCATTTGAATTTTTTTATTTTCCTTTTTACTCTGGATCTACTCACGGGACGCTCGACTGCTCCACATTAAGAATGCATGTGTGCAGTGGGGTTGTAAGTAAGACAACCTACACTATTTTTATTTTTATTATCAGTGTACTGTATAGTGGAGGAGCTTTTGTTGCCGTTTTGCTTTATTTATATTTTTGTAGCTCTGTACTCCGCTCCGGAGATGAGTCAAGAGATAACTAGAATTGAAAAAACCTTTTAACTGGCATAAACTCCTACAGGTTTGGGCCCACGAAAACGAAAAACAGCCATCACTGTTACTTGAATTTTAACGATACACTCAGATATTCAATAAAAATTATAGTAGTTCTGTTTACTAGTGATTGTTCTGGTCTTATTCGTCCGAATGGTGTGGAAATAATAAAAGTAAACAAATTGTGAGGAAAGAGAATAGTTGCCATTAATGAATAATAATAATAATAATAATAATAATAAAATTTTTTATTATGTTTTTCTAATAAGGGATGAAATTCTCTTTAAAATGACTACCCACAAGTCTATATTATAAATTTATCAAAAATGTATTGTCATATGTGAGATTAGATATGTTACATATGTGATATGTGATCCAGACTTCACATATCGCGTTCCAGATGCCATAAGGGCGAATAAAATATTTTTTCTCGGGAATCAACGTAGTTTCGTTCGAAATGTGCAGTAATGCAAAAAAAAATTTTTTACGCCCTTAAAAAAAAATTCAATTTTTTTTTAAGTCCAAAAAAATTTTTAGTTAGGAGAAAATTTTTTTTTTGGCACTGATATTGGCCCATGCTTGGGCCAAGATTGGGTAATCAGCTTTGGCCAATCCAATGATTACCCGAGCCTGGCCCAAGACTGGGCAACCAAGCCTCGGCCGGCCCGATGATTATCCGAGCCTGGGCCAAGGCTGGAAAGCCTAGCCATGGCCGTTGAATGGCAACCCATACTTAAGCCAAAATTGAGTAACCTAGCCGTGGCCATTCAATGGAAAATATTTTTTTTTTTTCGGAAATCAACGTATTTTTGTATGAAACGTGCAGAAATGCAAAACAAATTTTTTTCTTTAAACTAAAAATTTTGTTTGGACTCAGAAAAAATAATAAAATTTTTACTATATGCCCTTATTGTTCCCGGGTGCCATAAGGGCGTATAATTTTTATACGCCCTTATGGCATCTGTAACGCGATATGTTTAAAAATACTTGTGGGTATTCATTTTTTAGAAAATTTTCTGTAAAATTAGAAAAAATATATCACAAAATAGTAATAATAATTTTTATATTGAAATATTAAAAATATTTATTATTGTTGTGTAAGATAATAATTACTTACTACTAGAGAAATAGTAATTAATTTAATTTTACATAGTATCACTTACTTAACCAGGTTTTCTTCTCAAGCTTGAAGCTCTAGAGTTTGACACCTTGCTGTAAGCTGTATAGTTAGTAGAGAATAGAATCGATAATCCGCGAGAAATAAATTTTTATTAATTGATTTTCGTGTACATGTCAGACAAAGTACATTGTTAGAGACCGAAAGTGCTTTTAGGTCCACTTTAACAATATTTCTCCGTTTTATTATTTTCACTTCTATTCATTTCATATTTTTATTTTGTAATATAAAATGCTCTTGGTTTTTTCCTACATTGTTTCGATACCTGAATTTAACAAGAGAACACGATGGTTAGTTACCGTCCAAGCATTAATTGCATTTTCTCGTCTATAATTGAACAAGCGCGAGCACGAAAGAGAGCTAAATTATTGTAGGGGAAAAAAGTGAATACAATACAACAAAAAACTTGGATATCTTTCATTATCATTATTAATTTTCTATACATTTTCTCTTGATTTTGCACGACTCATGATGCGAAGCATCAGAGAGTGCTTTACGATCGAAAAATTTTTTTCGCCTCATTTCGGCAACTATTTTTATTATCATAGCCCTGTTAGTTTACGGAATCAAGATATTTTCGATACTGTTGTCAAGATTATTTAATGGAGATTAATTCCATACTTTTTAAAAATTGATTTAGTCTAATAGAAACGGAAAAAAATATCACAATAGGTCAAAAAAATTTCCTGTCCGTCATGTATGAAACCCTGGAAACACTGTAACTTGCGAAAAAAATGCGTTAATTGATTAAAATTTTTTTTTTTTTAATTCTTTGAGAGAATTGTAGGTCACTGAATGCGAATGGCTAGGTAATTCTGTGGCGTTTACTTACAATTAATAAAATACAACGAAAACCAGAAGATTGTGTGTCTATAGGGTAGAAGTACTGTTTGTGGCCACTGTACCGTTTATGTCCATTTATTGTTCAACTAAACGATAGAAATGAATTTATATCAATAAACCATTACAAAATCGATTTGTTTTAACATAAATTTTTTAAAACTCAACAAAAATATGTTTCTAACGTTATCATTTTTTATAAATTGATTCAAATGTTAACTGTTCAAAAACGGTACTTCTACCCTATATATTGTGTAGGGGAGAAGAGGGTCAATTAAACCAAAAAAAAAATTTACTAATTTCTTACTATTCGCATTATAACTAAATAATAATTTTTTTTTTCTTGAAATGGTAGTTTATTATGTCTACTATCATTATCAATATATGAATTAGTCAATAAACAACGTGAATTTTTAAAAATTATTAATTTATCCAAACGCGTCGAATGGTTCAATTGACCCCCCTCGGGGGCAATTGAACCACTGCTTGGGGTCAATTGAAACAATAATATTTAAAACTTAAACCCGAACTTTTAATAAATAATATATTAATTGTTACTTGCTAATATGACTGTTGCACCGTTTTAATGCACATATATCATATTAAATAAATTAAAAATCAATTTAAAAATAATTTTCATTATAAATTCAGTTCATTAAATTGTTAGGTTATTTCCCTGAGTTTTTTCACGTAGAGTCAAGATGCGCGGGCATGTCCCATGCTTCTCCGTATGGTTCAATCGTCCCCGGGACCGTTGGTTCAATTGACCCCATATAATTTTATAAAAATTAATAGTAAACAATAAATAAATAAACTAATATATCACTATAAACAAAGTTGAGGATTATAAAGTATAAGTACATACAACGACTACAATTCAAACGTTATCAATTAATTCAAAAATTGAAATATTATTTAACAATTTGTCACCAGCCGAAAAAAAAGTTTACATGCATAAAAATAAAAAAATCTGAATTTTTCAAAATTTATTAATCGCAATGATTTTAAATTTTCATCATATCCCAATTTAACATATTAGAATCTAATTCTAAGAGCATGAAGCGTTTTTTCAATTTTTTAATTCGAATGGTTCAATTGACCCCCTTCTCCCCTACATTTATCCCACTAGAGGCGCTTGCGCATTATCATGCTATTTCAGGTGTTTTACTAGGAATTTAAATTGCGCGCTTCTCGCGCTTTGATTTTTTAGCCGATAAGGAATCGGGGACCATATTTTTGCGATAATTCGATACTTAGTTAACTTTACACTTATTTTTATTTCATCTATTTTAATTTCGAGGATATATTTTTTTTTTTCACATTCTTTATTTTATTAATATTTCATAATTAAATGAGCATTATGAGTCGTGCACTTTTGGATTTTCTAAACTTTTTTATTTTGCGTTTACACTAATTTCTCAATCACTTGCTGTTTCAGTTATTACCAAAACTTTTCAGCCCCGGGTATCACAAAAAGTAGCGAATTTATGTGAAAATTTTTTTTTGGTCAATTGAATTTTATTCTCCGAAGAAAAAAGTTTTAAAATAACCTTTATAAGAAGAATAAAATAAAAAAACACCTTTAAAGTAAACTTTTAAAAAGAACTCGGATCTTTGATTTTAAACTTTTTTTAGTCCAGAGAAATAGTTTAAGAAAGGTGATATATGCCGGGAATTAAGAAACGGATAATGGTTGGAGTGAGAAAAAATTTTTCTTGATAAAGACTTTTGAAATATCGAGGGGTGAATTGTTTTTGAGTTAAGATACATATCACTGAGAAAACATAAAAGCCAACCTAAATTGGATTTTTTATTTAAATAACTTTTATAATTTTCCTCAAGCCGACAAATAATAGCTTCTTGAGTCTTATAATAAAATTATATTGTTTCGTGGAAAATGAGCTTGCAATATAAATCTGGAAAACAACCGGGTTTTCCAAAAACTCATAACATTTTAACAATTCATTATCTTTTAATTAATCTTTAATGTATTTTTATGGTACTAAAGTCTGAATAAATTGGAAAATTTCAAACTTTATTATATAAATACTTCTAAAGTGGATTTTTTTCTGTCATTGTTCACTTTTTTTGTGCGATTTTAAGTTTGGTAAAAAACTGGCAAGTCATACTTTTATACTTATCGAATCTTTTGAAGCTGGAGAATACTTGAGAAAGTCTGTGATTTTTTTTTTTCGATAAGAAATTTAATACAAAAAATTTATTTTGTACTTTATTAATTTTTTTTTTTTATTATAATTTAATAATTTAATAAATTTTGAAAAGCTCAGGAAATTCTTGAGTCTTTTAACAAAAATTGACAATTATTTAGCCCGAGTTGGTCCAAAGACAAACTCTTAACTCATTAAATACTAGTTAACAAGGTAATGATCAAAAACGGAACTCGGTAAGATAAGATGAAACTTTGGAAGGAAATCAGAGAAACTGTAACTAAATAATCTAGAGTGTCATTTTATTATCTCTGATAAGGATAAGATAACTCACCTCGCTTTACCGGAGTGTCTTTTTTGTCTGGTTACCACCGCATTCCATTTAACCCTCGTTATTCGGGCGATAAATCCCGAGATTTTATGCCGAGATTACGCGAAATCATTTGCAATCACACCCGCCTTGTTATTTTAGAAATTGAATAAAAAGCTCTACTCACGGTGAAGCGCTCATTAATTTACGGTTTTTTTTTCTTGGCGGGAAATATATGACTTTGAAATTATAGTTATAAAAGTAAAACAATGTTTGCATTAGGGATAAATCACGCGGAACATTTCATTGAGAGTTCGCCGGACGCAAACAATCCGGTAAATATGATGAATTACTTTATGAGATGATACGTCATATTTATTTGACAAGTACAGTCCCGAAGTGTATTTCCGGGTAGTAATATTGCACCTGCTTTTCTCAAAGGATATAATGACATTTCTCGATCAGTTATAACAACTTAATCTATTATAATTATAATGCTTTTTTAATTTTATCGATTATCAATTTTTTAATCATTTTTAGATGTCTTTAATTAATGAGCTATTTATTAATTTTTAGAATTTTTTAACAAATAAATTATAGCAAAAATAAATGAGAAAAAGAAATAGACATTTAGAAATTTTTAAAAATTATAAATGCAATTTTTTAAAAATTGTTTGTCAAAAAAGATTTATTTGTTAAATAAAATTAAAAAATTATCAAATGGCTGCTAACTTTAATGTCATCTGTAATTGGGTAAATATTTAGGAAAAAAATTTTTTTTTAGATTTTTAATATTTTATCTATAATTAAAGTTAAAAAAATAAATAACAATAACAAAAAAAAAATTATTGACACAATTAAATTATAAACCGAGAATAAAATTATTTATTAATAAAAAAAATCTGTCAGCGAAATAAATTAAAAATGTCAATCAATAATTTTAGACATTTTCCGAAAAAAAAAATTTATATAGTTATACAAAAAAGCAACAATTTTTCTCGGTTAAATAAATTAATACGATCTAGAAGCTCCTGACATATCCATATTATTGTTTCCATCCGATGAATGTCTATATTTGGGTTGATGTATGCGGAAACATTAATTACACATATATACATATATTCATACATTCATATATATTCATAAATCGTGTATCGTTCATGTTGACATTCGGTATATATTCATATACCTATACAATTCCTCGAATATGACTCGCGGTCAAATAGTTTCTTGGCTGTTACCCTCGAATGAGATTCGCTGGAGGCGTCACCGTTGCAATTACTATCAAAGATAAATTACGTGCAAATACAGATGACAAATTGCCTGATTAATTAATCAATTATCTAATTTAATATCACTAATAATGACAAACGAAAAAAGGGGCATTCCATGCGAAATGGGAAAATTACTCAAATTTAAAAATTTCTCTAGTTAATTTTAATTTAGTCTTAATTTAATATTAAAAGTCTATATTTTACTCATTTGTAAAGAAAATTTTTTTTTAATCAATAAGAAAATCAATTTTTCTCTGCTATTAACTCTTCAGTCGTACTAACTAGCATCCGGGCCAAATGTTGTTTAACTCGGCAACACGTTTTTTTAATCATTTTATCAATTACAGCTAGTGATTCATTTTATTTAAGAAGAATAATTAAATAAAGAAAAAAATTACGTTTGATTCAAACGAAAAGATACGTTAGTTTTTGTATATTTCGTATTTGAACAAAAGCTTATCACATGTCCCACCAGTCACGCAAGAAGATAGAAAAATTTTTTTCCCAAACTCAAATCTGACTTGTTCAATTTTTTTTCTTTGTAGAAGTAACAATAAACATGTTAAAAATGATTTAAACTTCTTATAGCTGCCAAAAAATTCAAAATATAGTTTTCAAGATTATGTAAAATATGACTCTGGCTTACAGTCAATGCATCATAGAATTTAGTTAAAGTACTGAAATTTCCAGCTTTTTATCTCTTAATGATCTTCAGTTGAATGGTAAATTTTTTTTTTTAACCTAAATAATCACTAAATTGGCGATTTTTCTTATCGAATTTTCTCGCGAATTATCCTCCCAATTGTCCTGTTACGTGAATGTGAAACGCTTCACGTAATAATTTCCGTAACTCCTATTTTTTCCCGCTTCATAAAATTATTTAATTTTAAAAATGTGGAACGCTTCCGAATTTGCGTGTCATCTTTATTTATAAATCTTCTTCTATTCTCACTTTATTTCTCGTATATTTTTCGGAGTACATATATATTTCCTGTTCTCCTAAGATTCATGACCCGATGAAAACAGGATAAAAAACGGACGAATTTTAAGAACAAATTTATTTTGTGTTCTCTATTAATTAACACCTAAGTTTATCAAGATCGTGTTGTCAGCATGCTTAATCAATTATTTGTGTTCTTTTATTATTTATTTTATTTATCTTAAATAATTAATAGTTTAATATATAAACAATAATGTTTCTAAGGTTGGAATAATATAAAAGCTTCTTAATGAACAACGTCATGTACGTATTTTGTACTTGTCCCACCAGTCACAAATGCCTGACCCATTAGTCACAATAAAAAAATTTTTTTTAATTGTTTCTACGCAGGTAATTAGTCTAATTCTTCATAATATTGAATGTTTGTAGGATAAATTTTGTATTGAGAGGAAAGTATTTTTTAAAAGCTTAGTGGTCGAACTGAAATTCGACTTTAAGTATACCGCGGTAAGAGAGAAGGATTTTTCGATGTCCCACCAGTCACACTCAGTCAAACAATAATTACGAGAAACTTAAAAAGTAATCGAGATTTTTGACAAAGGGATATTGTTAATTAGTTATTCTTTTATATTATAAGATTCATTTTACGATAGTACAAATTTCAGTCACATAATTGTAGCTTATAATTGATGGAATTTCAGAGTCAAATGTCCCACCAGTCACTATAGAATGCCCCAAAAAGAAAAAATTGGACAATTTATTTACTCAATTAATAAGTTAAGAAATAAAATATTTATATAACTTACAACTTAATAACAAATAATTAACTTAACATTTTATTACGTATACATTTTACATATTTTTACATTTTATATATCGTTTATTTTAAGCGTACACTCCCCAGTTACTCCCACGTAAATATTTAATTTAATATATTAATTTAAATATATTTAATGACACACATTTTTGAAAATGTTATTGATGTATTTAAATAAGCAGTTCAATAATTAATTAATTATTTAATTAATATTTCTTCAGAACAACAAGTTTTATTAAACTTCAAATATTGTCAAGTGATATGAATTAATAATAATAATACGGTAAATTTCCAGTTGCTCTTGACAACCCTCGACTCCTTTCATTTAATCTGGGCTGAGCGTTACGTATATTCACCGACACCCTGTTTATTTTTATCCGTCATTCTCGGTGATCCATTCACAAGCAATTAAATCTTACAATCGAAAATAAAAATTCATTTTTAATTAAACCATCGTTACTTTTTAATTTACAATTTAACTTTCACCAATTTCGAGGTTAAATAAACGCGACATTGATTTATTATTTTTCTACAAACACACGATGAATATGCGATTAAAAAAACAGTTACAACAGTTGTAAAAACGTATGCATAAAATATTTCCTTTGACAGGATAAACACTAAAGAATTAAGGGTGTTAATATTTTATTATTTATTTTCATACTCCATTTAAAAGCTCTGTTTATATACTGCGCTGTTTGATTTTTTATGATTATTATTTTACTTGCTTTTATTTTCGTACATTTAATTAATTTTATTATTTATTAGTATTGGTTTTATTTATCGAGATTTCTACTCGAAAAAACATTCCATTTCATTTCACAATTTTTATTAAAACCTCTTTAAGTCGCTCGGAAAAAAGTTCGTTAATATTTACAATTATTGTTTTTATTTACAAAATAAAATTCATCAATTCCAAATTTTTAGCACCTTAAAAATTAATGAAAATTTTTTTTAATTAACTTCAACAATAAATTTAAAATTTGAGCTTCGTCTAGGTTTTTTTTTTTCGAATCCCAAACTAAAAGAAAAAAATTATTATAAATTTATTTACACCAACAATTATATTAAAAGATATTTCAATAATTCATTCAGACTTTTATCAATTATTTATCTTGTAAAAAATTTCAAATATAATAAAACAGTTCTAGTTTATTTATTTTGAACATATTATACAGCTATATCAAATATATATTTGTATATCACACATCTAATGATCTAAGTCTAAACAACTAACGATTGTTCAGTGCTTAAAAACTCCACGTAAATTTTATTTTTACTTATAAGTATAATTTTTTATAAATTTTTATAATGATAAAAAAATTAACTTGATTCAAGAGAAAAAAGTAATTTTTTATAAAAATATATTTTTAAAAATTACAAATAAATTTTTAATGGTATCAAATTTTTTTTTTTGACATAAAAAATCAAAAAATTTATTTATTTGAGATGTTTTTTTTTTATTATAATTTTATAATTTAAATATTAGATCAACAATTCATAGATAATGCGATGATTTTTTTTTAATATTTAAATGAATTAAAAAAAAAAAATTTTACTAAGTGAATTTTAAATTTAAGATAATAATTTTGTTTAAAAATTTTTTCTCCCGAACAAAGTCAAATAATTTATCAATGTCCCACAAAAAAAAAAAAAAAAAAAAAAAAAAACTCCAAAT
>JZSA01004244.1:0-32184 GCA_000956155.1 Cotesia vestalis | reverse complement strand
AAAAAAAAAAATAATGATTTTTCAATCATAAATTCTTAAAAAGTTTAAACACAATTTTCAATAAACGTTAAAAGAACTAAAAACTTAGCCGAAAGTTTAAGTAAAAATTCATAGTAAAATTTGTCAGCTTGGGAGAAAACTTAGATAGTCTAATTTAAAATGAAATTGAAAAAGTAAAATGTCTATGTAAATTCACAACAACAAAACTATTATACCGAGTAATTTGTAAAAGAACATTCTTTATTAAATTTATTTAAAGCAACAGGAATAATTAAACTAAAAGTTTGAGCTTGGAATCTTGAAGAAAAAAAAAAAGTTTTAATAACTCACCAATACTGGAGCCTCGCCTATTGCCTCTCCACGTGACAACAGAATTGGAACCTTCAAAAGTTTTGTTATTGTCCGGCCTCGGACTTTTTCCCGCGACAGTGAGATTCTTAGCGGCGATAGGCTTGAGACTGTCGCTGGAGACGATAACGACCTCTCCAGAGTTTCCGGGGGGCTTTTTGGAGGTCTCCCCGAAGTAGGGGCAAGTGCAAGGAGGCGGAAGATTCGGGTCCTTGCCCCCGGATCTGGCCAGCAAGTTGCTTTCGTGGAAGCTGAAGGCTCGCTTCCTCATCTTGGGGGAGCTCTCCATTCTCTGGAGATAGGCCTCGTTGTAGGTGGAGGCTCTTCTGCGCTGCTTCCAGGGCGTGGGAGACTCCGTGTCCTGGGGCAAGCTGGCCCTCGATCCCGTCTCGCTGCTAGCCAGGCTCTCTCTTTCCCCGGCTCTGGAACACAACAATGAATCCTAAATTTTAATGACCAAAAGTGGGTGAGAACTCTACTCGAGTCTAGAGGACACTCCCGAGACTCCTTCAATTTCTGCACCCACACCAGAGACAAGAGCTCCCGCCTAGGAGAGCCAAGATCACGCTGGGAACTTATTGGGTTGCCCTGAGTGCCGGAATATCCCCGACAAATTGAAAAAGCTTCTGCTTCACAGAACAAATAAAACAGACGAGAGCAAGGCGAGTGCTCTGCAAATAACAAATCAAAAGCCAACCTACAGTTCTACTTTTTTAGTTTTTTTTTTTTTTTTTTTTTTTTTTACTGGCCTAGATTTTCAAGTTTTGAAACTAAATTGAAAAATTTAAAAGTAATTTAAATTTTTACTCTGAAAAAATTTAAATTTTTCTGTTTAAAAAAAAAAAAAAATTTTTTTTTTTTAATTTGTTTTTTAAAGTTGCATAAGCTAGTAAGGTCATGAGCGACTACGGTAGGGGGGTGAATTTTTTGATAATGAACTCGTTTTATTTTTTTGGTTGAGCAAAATAATACACATAAATATTGAAAATATTTATTGGTGTACGCCGGGCTCGAACCCGGTCCAATGCTTCGGTAAGCAAAGGCCGGATCCGATAGGCTACTGCGCGCCTACTAAATTCAAATTTATTAAAAAATTTTTTGTAAAAATAGTTGGATTTATAATTCTTCTAAAATTTAAAAAGCAATCATTTTCTCTAATTCAAAAAGGAAAAAAATATTTGTTCACATGAATAGACATATATTTTAACTATACATCAAAGGATATTTGATCCAAAACCGGTACGGGGTCATCACTGCGGTAAGCTCACTGGGATGTAAACTACAAGCGTCTTTAGTTGATGCCGAGTAAGTTTGAAGTTTGATGTGTATTCTATACACTAGAGAGCTTTTCACTGTTGTCTGGGTGTACGTTGAATCTTGATCCTTATTTGTGTGACGGTGTGTGTACAGTTAACAACCAGAAACCTTTTCATATTAGCAAGTTGGCTTTGGATTAAGGCCCTTAAACACGATAGGATGGATCGTTATGTCGTCATCCATCCAGTCCTTGTGCTCTGATATCATGCCGAGCTAGAATCGTCAAAGTACTAGATCGTCGCAAGAGTCATGAGGCTTAAACGCGCTCTTTATGCTCGAGCCTTTCTCACTTTGGAGCTCTCAAGTCTTATCATGCTGTGTTTGCTATCAACTATCAGGTATATTATATATTACATATATTATACATGTGGGTGGAAGATGTCTATCCTCACAGGGTTGAACAAGGTAGAAGGTTTAGGTGTAGGCAAACTACGTGGCACAGTTCCCGCAATATCATACCGGCGATCCATTTTCCTATTCCAGGTCGGCCTGTCTGTGTCTAGTCCCACCAAGAGCAGACTAAGACACATTGCAAGATATTAATGATCGTTGGGAGAGAACCGCCGGAAGGAACCTGGCATTCACAGTTCTCGTTAATGGAACGTTCATCTTCCACCCGGAAATCAAAATCATGTCTTCGATTACTTTTTTTATTTTTTATTTTTTTTTTGCGTTGTTTCGTTCGTACCAGGATTATCCGGGCTTTGTCTTCCTTCCAGCTGCGAAATGTTTTCCAAAACTTTTTAATGCAATGCCACTCAAGTTTTAATGAGTTGGAGTTTAATATTTTGTTTATCATTCAGCTCTTTTTTTTTTTTTTTTTTTTTTTTTTTTTTTAATACGATTATAGAAGAATTTGATTAATTTGTTTTATTGGAAATTTTTTATGCTCATTTAGAAATAATAATAATAGTGATAAATTTTTTTTATTACGATTTTCTAATAAAGGATTAAATTATAAAAAAAAAAAAAAAAAAAAAACTTTTAAAACTTTGACACATGTAAAATTTTTTCATTTAAATTTAATGTTCTGTTTTATCAAAATCTCGATCTAGAATCAGTAGCACGCGAATTCCGGGTATTTGCGCAACCTATTCAGTAGCTCGTAATTTGAAAACTAGTATCAACTTTAGGCGGTTAGTTGCATATAATACAAGCCTGAGAGATTTAACAACAAATATATATAGCAAGTACACCGAAGATCGGTACCAAAATTCTAGTGAAAGTAGATTATGCAAATGAAGTACCCAAAGTTGCTTCCAACTTGGAGAGCTTTCATACACGTTAAAAGCGATTTACTTAAACGCGACCGCTGAGCGGTTCTCATCTTCATCGGAACCCTTTACGGAATTTGAACTTTAAATAATGTGTGTTCTTGCAAGCGAACCTCTTTCTATGGACACTCTACTCTCTTATATTATTATATGTACGGTCAGCTTCCTCTGGCTCTAAAACTTAACTGAGGACGTAGTTACACTAGTGTAATCTTTAATGCGCCCGTAAGCCCTTCGTAAATTCTCAAATACCTCTGGGTCACTTTTATTTATTTAAAATTGAGCTTTTACATTTTTTAAATATTTGTTTTTAATTAATATATTATTTTAACTTTCAAGTTTTATTATTTTTATTTGCAAGCTTCCAATAAAAAATTTTAATCAGTATTTTTTTAAATTAATCAAATCAATAGTAGGCGAAAAAATTCAAGGCTTTTTTGATTAAAAAAAAAAAAAAGGTTCTGTGAGGGATTTTTATTTGTACTTTATTTAACTTGACTTTAGATTTTCTTATCAAAGTTAATACTATTGAGTAAAAGATATTGAATAGAATGTGATCCAGTTTCTTTGAAGCGATTGAATCTTTTAAAAGTTTAATCTCTTCTTTTTGTGTTGTTATTTTATCTTAGAGTTCCCTGGCGATTCCAAAACTTTTGTTCTCGATTCTGGTATTAAAGTGTCATAGTCAGCTGAATTAAATGCCTGATAATACTTGTTTAAATGTCATTCAAGTGGTAAAAAAAAAAAAAATCTAAAATCGGCGAGCCAGGACTCAAAGACAGAGACAGAAGGATTGTGTCAGTTAAAGTACTAGCAGAAGGTTTTTATCTATAAACACCTAGCTAGATGAATACCGACTGTCATTCGACGGTGCTTCTATTTCAACTTAAGATTAAATCTCGAGTTTAGTTTTAAGAGACAAAAAGAAGCTAAAGCGTGGACGTATAACACCAGAAGGCGCAACATCGATCTTTGGTTGATGAAATAGTAAACTCGTAATTTTCTAGTCGCTGGATTTCACTTCACCGACTTTTTCTATTTATCTTACTCTAACTCTTCCTCTGCAGCTACGGAAAAAGAGTTATAAAAATAGTTACCCCGGAGAATAATTTATTTTACTTTGGACAGTTTTGTAATTTAAATTTTTACGCTTAAGATACGCTGTAATCAATATTTATCAAACTACTCTATATTCTCTATCTATTTATAACAATCGATATTTTTATTTCTAGCTTAAAAACTATTTAATTATTTATTTATTTTTTTAAGTTTATTTAAAAATTTTTTCAGAATTTAATTTAAAAATTTTCTTTTTTCAATTAACTTTTCTAAAAAATGCTTATATTAAATTTTTATTCCTTCAAAAATATTTTAATTAAATTTTAAAAATTTGCTTAAGGCATTTATTAATAAAAAAAAAAAATATTATTATAATAATCGAGATGAATTTTTAATCAAATGATTAATTAAAATAAATTTTAAATTAATCAATTAAAATGAAATAATTAATCAAACAAAAAATAATTTGTTATACTTATTTACTGAATAATTAAAGTTAAATACTTTTTCAATTTAAAAATTCTTCCCGTCAAGTTTCTTTTAAATGTTTTCAGTGTTAAGATTATTTCTTATTTTTTTTTTTTGCAAAAATTTAATTAAAGTTTAAATTCAAGAATTCCAGTCAATCTAAGAAATTTTCAACACTCAAGTCTACTCAGCAGAAAAAAAATTGTATAAAAAAAAATCATACCCATTGCGAAAGCGATTGCGATCCAGTGAAATTTGCTGGTGCTGATGTGAAGTAGAAGGAGCAACAATAGGTGTCTGGTCACCAGCAAAGTGGCCCATCCCCTCGAGGCCCTTTGACAGCTTGAGCATTTCAGCACCAAAAGCTTGGAGAGCCAATACCGCGGACGGGGGCGGTTTACTCTCGGGCATCCACAGCTCCTGAGTGTCTAAAGTAGTCGGCTCGGTGTCTGTGGAGGCCGCCGATGTGTGCTGTGGTGTCCCACTACTTCCTGCACTTCCTGTGCTCGCTGGCAAGGGTCTCCAAGTCCCGTGTCTGTCGAAACCTGAAAGTCATCATTACATCCATTAATTAACCGCCAGCACCTAATTTAAATTTATAAACTTTGATCTTAAAATAATCTGAGCAAAAAATATAAATTTTATTTAGAATATTCAGCTTTAACTTCAAATAACTTTTGAAAAATTAAATTTATCGAAAAATCGTAAGAGACTTTTCTTGTAGAGCGTCTAATTTCCTACAAAAAATATCTCCAACATTTTTCGGTAGGTTGCTTGTAGAACGAGATAGAAAATTTTAAAGCTTAACATTATTATTTCTCATCATATTTGAATTTAAAAATTTTTCGATTTTTTTGATACACTCTAATATATATTTATATATAATAAGAGTGATGTGTTTTTTCGGTGAACGGGCGTGCCGGGAAATAAAATGCAAGCTTCACGTACACGCGAGATAACGAATTGGGGCGTAACTGCTGGTTTATCCCCATCACCATCCCCGACCTCTTTTCCTGACCAGTCGATTTTAGCAGAGTTACTTAGACCTTAGCCTTAATCTTGCTCTTGCTCTTTACTTACTCAGACTACAGGCTATGCAGTCGGATTTGTAGCACAAAGTGACGTGCTTTTTAAGTTTCAACCAGTCATGCTTTTTACCTTACTCTTACTGTTACTCTTACTTTACTCAACTTTAGCCTTACTTGCGGCAAATTACCAGATATTAATCTCGATTTTTACTTTATTTCTTTTATTAAACCATTAGGAGCTGACTAGGTCACTCGGCTCAGATTTTAAGGAACTAAAACTCTTGGCATTTGATTAAGATTTCGTTAGGTTTTACGCTTTATTTTTTTTTTTCTTAAAAAAAATAATTTTGTTCTTAAAATAATAATTTAATGATGCTCGTGAATTAAACATTTTATACGGAGCTTTTGTAATTATAATTATGAGTATTTTTAAGAAAGTCTGGCTTTGAGAGCTAAATTCATTTTATTAAATTAGTGAGGATATATACTTTTAATTATACTATTTTTTTTTGCTATTTAAGTGAACACCATATAAAATTTTTATTATTATTATTATTATTATTATATGATATATTTTTTCTAATTCTACAGAAAATTTCCTAAATATGAGTACCCACAAGCATTTATAACCATATGTGAAGTCTGGGTCATATATTACATATGTAACATATGTACTTTATCTCACATATGATGATACATTTTTGGTAATTTTTTAATATAGACATGTGGGTAGTCATTTTAAAGAGAATTTCATCCTCTATTAGAAAAACACAATAAAAAAATTTTATTACTATTATTATCAAGTATAGTCAATATAATCGTTCAGATGAACTCTAGACACCCTCAAAATGCCTTTGAAGAGTCAGTTATAATAAAAAATCCCCATTACTTTCAGAACAGCGGCGCCTGAAAAGACCCAAAGGAGAATCGAGACAGATCTTATAAAAATGTCGTTACCTCTCGAGCCATTCCTATGAATTGGAAATACTTATATTATTATTATTATTATTATTATAGTACATCGAACTGGTAAACAGAACCCGGGTATTTAAATTTTATTTGCTTGCGGGACTATGTATATATATTTATACGATGTCTGAAATACTTGAGATATTATTGGGAATACCGACTGCTGACTAGACTAACTTTATCAACTTAAAGTGTTAACCGAACCAATGTCGCGATTGTGGGTGTAATCCTGAAAGGATGTTCTCAGACGTTGTGTTATAATTCTATTATCAATATCGATAATTTTGTTTATTTCTTTATTTATATTTGCTCTATTTTTATTTTATTACTTTTACTTTTATTGCAGGCTTAAAAATATTTATTTTGTTGCTGATTGAACTATTTTTTATTTAGCAATAACAAATAGGGCAGTAAACATTTTATTGTTGTTTTGCGCTTTTATGACTTCTTCAAGTCATAAAAAATATTTTTATTTTAAAGTCATGCTATGAGTTTAAAAATTTATTATTGTTATTATTAAATAAAAAAAAATGTTAGGAATAAATGAAATTTTTAGAAAATTTATACAGCCCAGGGCTTATGATTTGAAAATAAATTTGTGAGAAGTAGAATAACTTTAAAAGCTCTATTATACGGAGAAAATATCCACATGACCAGTAAGCAGAGCCAAACTTTTGTGTTTAAATTTGCGGCAAAGTATGGACTGACACTACCCAGCAGAGAGAATAGTCGACGAAAAGTTTAGACGGATATTTGATAAGAGAGGAATGAGTAGAACAAATTTATAATTATAAGTGAATAACTCAAACTCGGACGGAAGTTGTCGAGATTTTTTTCGGGTATAGTAATAGTAACGGTAATGATTATAATTTTAGTAGTAATAAACTTTAAGCAGACGCGGATAATTGGATGAGGCTCGAGAGTATCGATTTTATGGAACATTCTTATTTGAACGCGGCTGAGTGCTCTGAATAATTAATAAAAAAAAATAGTTAAGTAGATGCCGGGTTTGAACTAGTTCCTGGACTAGTTAGTTTATGGAAACATAAATAATATTTAATGACTAATAAAGGGGGGCGCAGGAGGGTTTCCCTGACCGTACGTGTGCCATTTACTACTTGCTCCGTTCTCTGGCTTTTACCACTCTTATTTGTTCGTGGTTTACTATATTTTATATTACACATTGTGGTTCTGAAAAAACTCAATTTATAAAGATTTCGCTTAATTATTTTTTTTTATAACTTTAATTTAATAAAAAGTTTATAATTATTTTTTTCTATCTTTTAATTAAAATTTACATTTATTAAATAATTAATTTTGTTAAATTGCATTGTACTTTTTTTAATATTGACGTTTTTAAAGATATAAGATCATCCCGATGTTACACTTATCAAGAGCTTACATTTGAGTACTCACATGCATTTTCATATATTTTTCATATATACATATATATAATGTATATAAATATATGAAAAATTGATGTGGGTACTCAAATTAAAGGTCTGAATGAGTGTAATGTCAGGGTGAGCTTATATCTTCAAAAATGTCAATAGTTCATAAGATACAAGGTAATTTCTTAATTATCTTAAATTGCACTGTACTTTCTTAATTATTGACGTTTTTAAAGACGTAAGCTCATCCCGATGTTACATTCATCAAGAGTTTTCATTTGAGCACCCACATGCATTTTTGATATATTTTTTATATATACATATACAATATATATAAATATATAAAATATATGAAAAATTGATGTGGGTACTCAAAGGAAAGGTCTCAATGAGTGTAATGTCGGGGTGAGCTTATATCTTTAAAAAGGTCAATAGTTCACAAGATATAAGGTAATTTCTTAATTATGTATCTAGAAATAGAGCATTTTTGAATGTAGCCTAAATACTTATCATTGACTATCGTTAATTTTTATTAATTTGGTTAATAAATATTTCTTTATAAATTTTTATACAAAATTTTAATAAAATTTACTCACAAAAAAATATTTATCAAAAATCTATGTTAAAATAATAATAACAACTCACCTGGTGTCCCACCAATATTCTGACGTTGTTCAGCCAAGAGTCGAACCGTCAGAGCGTACGTGAGTAGCATAACGCCTAGTGGGATGTAAAAGCAGATTATACTGCCGATCAACTTGTAAAGCGGGTCTGGGATTTGGCAGGCACCATCTACGAGTACTGAAGCATCATCCTTTAATAATAAAACACAATACATCATTAGTTTATTATCATAATCTCATCCTTTATAAATAAATGAATGAATGAATTAATTAATTTATAAACATAAATTTGTGATAAAATGTTTCAGAACACCAGAGCAGTGTCCCAGCGTAGTCTCGCTTTTGGCAGAAAGCTACAACCCCCATGTAAGATACGGAGCGGCGATGGCGTTGGGAATAGCGTGTGCGGGTACGGGGCTCAAAGAAGCTATTGCATTGCTGGATCCTATGACCAACGATCCAGTAAACTTTGTACGTCAGGGAGCCCTGATAGCTTCCGCAATGATTCTCATCCAACAAACGGAAGCGACCTGTCCTCGCGTCAAAGATTTCCGGGCGCTTTACGCCAAAGTCGTCGTCGACAAACACGAAGACGTTATGGCTAAGTTCGGCGCGATCTTGGCTCAAGGAATCATCGATGCAGGTAATGCGCAGCTTATAACTTTCAACTATCGAGATTGAGTTTTGTCTTGTAAACTAAACTTTTAATTAACTTGCTTGAGTTGATAATGTTTTTTTTAATATTATATGTTTATTGAAATTTAAAGAAAACTACCAACATGAAATTTTGATAACTAAAATTAAAAAATTTTTTTTATTTTATTTAAATAATTTAAATTGACAGTAGGAATTTATTTTTAAATAATAATCTATATTATTAAGAGAATAAGAAAAATTTTGTTTCCAGGATAGGCTGCATCTGATAATGCTCTATCTCTAGATACATAATTAAGAAATGACCTTGTATCTTGTGAACTATTGACATTTTTAAAGATATGAGCTCATCCCGATGTTACACTCATCGAGACCTTTCATTTGAGTACCCATATCAATTTTTTCATATATTTTACATATTATATATATGTAAATAAGAAAAATATATCAAAAATGCATGTGGGTACTCAAATGAAAGCTCTTGATCAGTGTAACATCAGGATGAGCTTATATCTTTAAAAAAGTCAATATTTAAAAAAGTAAAGTGCAATTCAAAAAAATTCATTTTTTAATAAAGCAAAATTTTATTTATTTATAGTTCACAAGTCACGTCAGTCCTATAGTGACTGCAAGGTTGCTAGTAATTATTATTCTTAATACTAATATTAACAGAATTTTATCAATTTCAGGTGGACGTAATGTAACCGTGTCATTGCAGTCACGTACGGGTCACACAAACATGCTGGCGGTGGTCGGTACTTTGGTATTCACCCAATACTGGTACTGGTTCCCATTGACCCATGCATTAGCGCTGGCATTCACGCCGACCTGTGTAATCGGGCTGAATGCGCAATTGAAAATGCCGAAGCTCGAGATCCGGTCGAACGCAAGACCGAGTGTCTACGCTTACCCCGCGCCGCTGGAAGAGAAGAAGCGCGAAGAGCGCGAGAAAGTTCAAACTGCGGTTTTGAGTATCGCGGCCAGAGCGAGACGTCGCGAGTGTGAGCGTCGCGCTCGGCTCGCCTACGAGCTGATGGACATTGTAAGTAGAGGATAAAAAATTTCTTAAGCTCCGGGTAATCCCTTTGAATAAATAAAATTTGGTTTTTGTTTAAAGGATACGCCGTGCCCTGAGATCAAAGAAACTGAGTCGAAAGATACGCCCTCCACTTCAACATCCGCGTCTTCCTCGGCCGCCACGCTTAAAGACGACAAGAAAAAAGAGAAAGATGACAAGGAGAAGGACAAGGACAAGAAGGATGACAAAGATAAAGACCCCAAGGATGCTAAAAAAGCTAAGGATGATGAAAAAAAAGAACCCGAGCCGAGTTTTGAAATCCTGCAAAATCCCGCTCGTATTTTGCGTCAGCAGCTAAAGGTCATACAGCTGGTTGAGGGTAGCCAATATGCTCCTGTTAAAGATATTCAAATTGGCGGTATTGTTATGCTCAAACACATCAAGCCCGAGTCTGAAGAAGAATTGGTTGAACCTGTCGCTGGTGAGTCTATTTATTTTTTTTTCGTTTTTAGAATTTATTATAAAAATTCAATTTTGGTAATTTTTTCATTTTATGGTCAAAATTTTCTTTCAATAATTATGAATTTTTTTTTTAAGTCCTGAAAAAATAAAATAATTACAAAAACAAAAAATTTTTTTGAGAAAATAATATAAATGTCCATTTTTCTTTTTTTCTTTGTTGGGAAAAAAAAAAAAAAAAAAAAAAAAAAAAAAAAAAAAAAAATGCCATGAAATTAAAAAATTACCAAAATACAATTTTTTTGTAAAAAATTTCGTATTAATTTGAACGTAAAAAAGAAAATTGATACTATAATTCCTTGACTGACTCTGAGTTTTTAAATTGGACCATAAAGATTGAATTATAGTGCGATACTACTACTTATAGTGTCTTGTTACAAGAAAATATTTTATTTCACTGCCACGACTAAAAAACAGTAATTTAAAATTTTTTCCGTTTATATTTTATAAGCACGGAAAAAATTATAACTTAGAAAAAAAAAATGACAATTTCATTTACTTATTTTTATTATTACTGATATTGAAAATACAAGTAAATTATAATAATAATAAAAATTAATGTGGCCAGCATTTGGACCAAAACCAGACGAGGAAAAGGAAGCTGATCCACCAGAGCCATTTGAGTACACCGAAGACTAAAAAAATCTTGAGTAATTGAGGGTTCTCTGATATTCGCATAAATATATCTGATCAATGAGTCGAATGGAAAAAAAAATTATTGCTATTATTTCTACATCTAATTAAATTAATATTACTCTAATTATTATCTAAATTGAAATGGTAATTGTAACTTTTTTTAAAATGAGTTAATGTGGAATAAACACATTTATCGAACCGCAACCTAATCCTGGATAATTAAATCCTGTAATTATATTTTATTATATTACTGAAACAGTTAATTAATAAATCTCGGCAGCAGCCTTACGAGAATTTATTATTAAATGAAACACCAGTGATTAATTGGCCATGCGATGAACTTGATTTGAATGATTTATCGCGCGTCTATTATCTATTTAATTAATTCGTGCCGAGGGTAATAAAAATATTTTATTTTAAATGGGAATAGTATGTCATTTAAATTCAAATTTAGGAATTAAACTAGAGGGTAGAAAATTACCTGAGAGTACATGAGACTAAGTGGAAGACTCATAGCGATACTGAGAATCCAAACGAAGACTATTTTCAAGACTACACGTTTGCGTGTTTTATTACGGCCAAATTTCATTGGGTAACGGAGACTCAGGTAACGATCCACGCTTATTGTACACAAGTGCATTATACTCGCTGTGCAAAACAGGACGTCCAGGCATATCCACGCCAGGCACCAAATTGGGGATAATGGAAAGTATCCTGCAACAATACAATTATATTTTTTGTTACAATTTTTTTATTTTATTTTTATTTTTCATTATTAAATAATTAAAAATATTAAATTTTTAATTTATATATAATAATAATTATATATAAATAATAAATAAAAATTTAATAAAATAATTTTTAAAAAATTTTAATTTTTTTTGTAAGAATTTGGAAATTTTTTAATTTTACTAAACTCTAAACAAAAATTGATTTATATAATACAAATAAAAAAAAATAATAATAATAATAATAATGGTAAGAAAAATACGCTACTAAGTGTTGTATGACAAAAAAAGTTTTCCCCAACAATGAACAAACATATAAAAGCCATATAGTAGAATGAATTTAGCAAACGACACAAAATACACATGACAATTAGACAATAGAATTACGGCAATTGTCCTCCGTATCAACAATATAACTTTTCCAGTAACTTAGATTTATGAATAAAAACATTCGCTTTACATTCAGGATTTTATACCTGGTATTGTTTTTCAGTAATTTCTAGTTGTTTATTTTTACAAAGCCGAGTCTCGCTGGAAGCGATGTATGAGCGAAAGCTGATAGAAATGCGGATATCAAATTACTCTGTTTTGCTGGCACGAAATGTACGTTTGTGCGATAGATCTGAATTCTATATATGTAGATAGATATATCCCCACTATATCTACTATTTTTTATTATATGAGAAAATAAAAATATAAATGAAAAAAAAAAATAATAAAAAAGGTAATCGACACATCTACCTTTATGTTTCCCGGCGGGATCAATGAATTTTGCTTTACACTAGAGTACTATTAGAAAGAATCTGTTTTTCGTTTATTACTATCCAATAATATTAAATTTATTACTATTATTATTATTATTATTTTTTCTTTTTTAAAAATTCTAAAGTAGTAATAATAAAAATTCGTGTTTTGGAAAATTTATTAAATAAATAAAATTTATTAATTAAATAATGCAAATAAATTTTAATTAAATTTAAAAATAAAATAAACTATCTGTGACGTTCCAGCTAAAATCATTATTAAATATAAGTGATTCGCGATTAGTAAAATTAGTAAAATAAGGGATCACGCTTGCAGAGATTCCTTGCTTCGCTGGTGGCAAAGCAACGGCAATCTTAGCTGATAAAAAGTCGTTGCGACCCGGAGTTAGCCTAAACAGCCGTGTCAGCGTGAGACCTGGGTCTCGACGACGTTCTCTGGATGTAACTTGACGTCCAACAATAGCTGACAAATTATTATATCATTTATACAGACTGAAGGAGTCAGTCTTTGGCGAGATTTTGTCGAGCACGGAGCTCTGCTCCGTTGTCTTGGCTCCGCCATCGTTATATATCGCGTTTCAGATACCATAAGGGCGTATAATAAAATTCTTTTTTTTTTTTTCTAAGTCCAAGAAAATTTTTAGTTAAGAGAAAAAAATTTTTTTTTGCTTTTCTACACGTTTCATATAAAAATACGTTAATTCCCCAAAAAATTTTTTTTGTATGCCCTTATGACTCCCCGGCACCCACCTCGGATGCCATAAGGGCGTATAGAAAAAATTTTTTTTTTGGGAACCGACGTATTTTTATATGAAACGTGCAGAAATGCAAAGAAAAATTTTTCTTCAACCTAAAAATTTTTTTGGACTTACAAAAAAATAATAAAATCATTATTATACGCCTTCATGGTGTCCGAAGTGGGTCCCGGGAGCCATAAGGGGGGATAAATTTTTTCTTAGCATTCCTCCACATTTCGGACAAAACTACGTCGATTCCCGAAAAAATTTTTTTGTACGCCCTTATGGCTTTTCACCGGGACTTTTTGCCGGTATACATCTTTATGGCATCTGGAACGCGATATATATAAAATAAACGTAATTAATTTTAACCACTAGACTTAATCATTGACGGGATAGGGGGAACACCCGCAGGGTGTTCTACCCTTTCCAATATCTACGGAGGAGAGCTTCTGGGTTGTTCTCTCTCCTTCTTGTTATTACTTAATTATCTATCCTCCGATTCGTCATCAATCGGTAGCACGATTCGTGAGTGGCCATTGCCATCGACTTCGGAGGATTTTCCAAGAGGTGCCAAAGGGACCGCTCATTTTATTGGACAAATACTACAAATAATTACGTTCAGCAATTTTTATATCTATACATATATAAGAGATTTTTAGGTATATAGTGACTTATCATGATATCTCTGGAACTATAAGGTATATAGATTTCAAATTTGGTAGGTGTTACGTTCCCAAATTTTGGGTGTAATTAATTAAAATTTAAATAATTTATTTAAGTCCAGATTTTGACCTAATTAGAAAGTCGATAGACTCCAGGTGGGTCATGTCACTGATTTTTCCACGAAGTACTTTTTATATAATATAATTTAATTTATAAAATACTTTTAATATTTTACTTTTAATTTACCTGCCTTCAGGTAGGTAATGGATAGAGTGCCTGAACGCTGGCTAGCGCTCTGGGCGATTTTACCAGGGTAAGAACAGCTAATAAGCGCTCACACCCTGGGGGTAATAATTAGGATATTTTAAGGAAAGGATACCTGAACGCTGGCTAGCGCTCTAGGTAAAGGAACCAGGGTGGAACGCTGATAAGCGCTCTCAACCCTGGGTTTGAGGTTTTAATAAATATCATTTTAATTGATTTACAATTAAATAAATATTTATTAATAAGGAATTAGCAGGCTCAGCCTCGGACCAGCAGAGATTGCTCCTCTGCTAAGTCCTCGGACTGACTGTTCCAGAGGAAGTCTGGAGACTGAATGTATGTTTTATAATTATCGCAATAAGTTTTTATAATGTTTTTTTAGCAACGTTGCATCTCAGGTTACCCTATAAGAACATCAACGCAGTCCAAATCCCACAACGTAGACTGTTTAGTCTACTGGGCTGTGTTGACGTTCTATAAATCTGTTATCTCGAGGTATTTCCGTTACGAAATACCTCGGACAATAATTAAATGATTTAAATAATTATTTATTAATTTTTAAAATATATTTATATAATTTTAAATAAATTGAAAATTTACGAGAACGTAACAATAGGAATATTACTTTTGCTATGTAGAGGTTAGCTAAGAACGGATTTTAAGGAATTCCTCCCTCAAAAGGGCTTGCGGGGAAGTTAACAATAAAAAATTACAATTTTTAAACTACAGCTCCTATAGACTCCAAATTTGATAGGAATCTTCTGTAAGAGATGTGGAAATAGTCTATGAACGAATTTTACGATAGATCACCCCCACAGGGGGTTGCGGGGGTGGATATCAAAAATGAAAATTTCTAATTTTCAAACTAAAGCTTCTACAGACTCCAAATTGGTGGACTCCATTTCTGCACGTTTCTCTAAAAAATACGTCGATTCCAAAAAAATCAACTTTTTTATACGCCTTTATGGCATCCGAAGTGGGTCGCGGGAGCCATAAGGGCATATAAAAAAATTTTTTTTCGGGAATTAACATATTTTTTAATGAAACGTAAAAAAAAATTTTCTTGAAACTAAAAGTTTTTTTTGGACTTAAAAAAAAATAGGATCTTTATTATAAGCCCTTATGGCATCAGTAACGCGATATGACTGGATTTTTTCGTATATCTATCTATAGTTTTTCTTTCCTCACTTTAGAGTAATAGCGCCACTAAACCATGGCAGAGTTTTCTGTTTTTTTTTTATTTTGCTTTTTACATTATATGTGAATTAATTTTTTTGTGAAAAATGAGATTATGAGTCGTGCACTTTTGGATTTCCCAAACTTTTTTTAATTAACGCCTCAAAATTAAGAACATTACATTATCAGATTGTGAAATTGTGCGGGTATAATAATAATAACAAGCAAATTTAAACAGAATACTTTTAAAAAACATTTCTCTATTCTATTAAATCGATTTTAATTACAATAAAATAGGGGTTAAATCAATGACTCTTAAATATTAAACCTTTTCTGCAATTATATTGACTTTAATTTATCAAGAAATTAAAATGGGTGATTTATGAATTACCATTAATTGATTATGTCTTGTGTCTAACCACAATTCTATATAGATAGACACACAAATATATATACATCTATATGTAAATTTCCACCCTATTAACAAGATGTCACATATGAATAGATAGTGGTTGCGGTCATATGTGTACGCAGACATATACCGGCGTATTATCTATATTCAAATTGCATTACAAATTTATTATTAATAATCCAATAGTAAATTATTTTCTAAGTAAATTTAAATTTAAGTTACAGTTTAATTTAGTTCCCAAAGTTGTAAATTTGATATTTACTCAAAAGTTTATTCCTCTCGTGGTGTGGCTTTGTTTTAAATAAAAATACCGCTTTAACAGAAATAATATTCTAAATATAATTGAAATAATAATCAACAAGTTGATTCGAAGCCCGGTCAGCAATTACTCGGTGGAATAATTTAAATTAAAGGACTATTGTTCCCTTGAGCGGTGACAAAAGAGTTAAATGAGCTCTCGATTTAACAGGCGAAAAATAGAAGAGTTAAGATAAAGATAAAGATGTCAGAGATTAATGTACGAGAATGTATTTTAAGCTTAATTAATTTAAAAGCTCCATTAAGGGTATTAATTAATAAAATTTAAAGTGACTATTAAACTGGGCATTTAACAACCCCGAGATAATTTTGTAATTCTGAATTACTTAAAGTTTCAACTATCACTCTCCCAGTGATTTATTTTCATCCTTTTTTTTTTTTTTTTATTTTTATTTTTTAACTCGCGACTTTTATAGTTCACAGACTCTATTAGTACATTTACACTTTAATCAACTTTATTTTCTCCGGTTTAATAAACTACTGTCACTTTTTTTTTTACAATTTTTAAAACTCAAAATGATTAACGGTCGTTTTAATTTAGTTTTAATTATTATAACCCAGCATCAAGTGGATGTGATTACAAATATATATAGTACAAAAACCAAAGTAATTAATTCCGCTACGGAGATTAGTATCTGATGGAAAATACGCCCTGAGCACTTAATATATTTTTTTTAATAAAATAAAAATTTAATTTTTTTAGTTATTATTAAAAATTATTAATAATAATACTTTTAAAAAACAAATTGTGAATTAATATTAATAAGCATTAAATAATGGAAATAAATGATAAATATTAATGACAAAATTCATACAATTGAATAATAACAAATAATTTACCCGATTGAATAACAAAGACATAAATATCCATATTTATATGCATAAATTTGTATAATAAATAACAATGAAGGGGATATGAGCTTGAATGTATTCTACATTGAAATGTCTTTATTTCTATGAGCAATAATAATAATAATAATAATAATAATTTTTTACATTTATCGTCTGAAATTCCTACTTTAAAGCATTAGAAGCGCGTCGCTTGCGCGGAATTGGGATTTGGTGGCTTTCCCAACAAAATTCAAACGACATGCGGCTTATGCACATGAGAGTAAAATTTAAGCTCAAGAGTTAGGGTTACACTGTTATGAATTTAATTAATTCCCTTAACGATTACTTTTTTTATTCCAATCAACTGTTTTTTGGTTGCAATTTTTTGTAATAATAATTGTTTATCATAAAATAATTCAATACCAAACTAGCAACCTTGCAGTCACTATGTGACTGCCGTGATTTGTGGACTGTAAATAAATAAAAATTTTGCTTTATTAAATAATTATTTCTGTTAAATTGCACGGTACTTTCTTAACTGTTGACTTTTTTAAAGATATAAGCTTATCCCGATATTACATTCATCAAGAGCTTTCATTTGAGTACCCACATGCATTTTCATATATTTTTCATAAATACATATATATAATATATATAAATATATATGAAAAATTGATGTGGGTACTTAAATGAAAGGTCTCAATGAGTGTAATGTCGGGGTAAGCTTATATCTTAAAAAATGTCAATGGTTCAGAAGATATCAGGTCATTTCTTAATTGTGTTAAATTACACTGTACTTTTTTAACTATTGACTTTTTAAAAGATATAGGCTCATCCCGATTTTACACTGATCAAGAGCTTTTATTTGAGTATCCACATGCTTTTTGATATATTTTTCATAAAAATGTTAGTTTTTGATGTTTTAAGAGCCCTTTTCAAAGGACAGCTCAAAAAAACATTTTTAAGAGGTCACTCCGAATTTTTTTTAATTTTAAAAATCGAATTTTTTTTTTTATTTTTTTTTCTCGTTACAGTATAATTTTATAATTTTATAGACCAAAAAAAAAATAAGTCTCTGAAAGATTGTGAAAATCTTAATGTACGCGCCAAGGGTCGATTCTCAACCAAGCTGGTTTCTAAGACCAGCTTGAGATTCGAACCGACGCCTAGCCGGCGAGTTATTGAAATATTGTTAAAATGTTGGAGTTGATTAAATAAAATTATTAAATTAAAAATAAGTTATGTTTTCTATATTGTGCTTGATTTTTACTTCATCTCGTAGTGTATTTTTATCGATTATTGTACTAAATAAAAAAAAACAATGTATGGAATTTTAATTTGAATATTAAAAGGCCGTTCGAAAAAATTTGAAGTAATGCACTAATAAGTAAAAAAAAAATTATGAGCGACTTTTCAAAATTTTAATTTTGAATTGAAACTTTCAAAAACTTATTTTTTTTTTGGTCTATAAAATTATACCGTAACGAAAAAAAAAAATAAAAAAAAAAAATTCGATTTTTGACGATTTTTAAAATTTAAAAAAATTTGGAGCGACATCTTAAAATTTTTTTTTGAGCTGTCCTTTGGAGAGGGCTCTTAAAACATCAAAAACTAACATTTTTTCACTCGAGACTCAAAAAAAAGTAGTCAATTTTTTTGCGCCATCCTAATATATATAATATATATAAATATATGAAAAATTGATGTAGGTACTCAAATGAAAGGTCTTAATAAGTGTAATAAATCGACTATCGGTGAGAATGATAGGAAATTTTAAAAAGGCACAAATTCAAATCAAGACCTTTGCAATGAAACTAAATTTTACTAAAAAAACCGATTTTATTATATGACTATCCTGGACACAAAATTTTACTTTTTCTCTCAACAATATAGATAATTTTTTTTGTACATAATTAAATAGCAGTTACTAATAATTTGTCGTAGTAATCAATTTGAACGTCTGATAAAAAATAAAAAATGAATGAGGAATAAAATCTTGGTAGTAAATGCTTGTACTCGAATTAAAAACATTAAGCCAAACCTCGTCATTATATAATCCATTTTATTATATTATTGTGTATACGTGGAGTGAAATGCGCAAGAATTACTCGGGGGATGATGGGGGAGTTAAGTGCAGAGGCGTTGCTATTATTAAATACTCGGTACGGTAACTCACGTAATACATGCCGACTCATAAACTTAACAACTTTTTAGTATTAATTAAAATGAAAGTTTTTAGTCCTTTTGAAAAATTTAGAAGAAGTATTCTTGTAAAAAATAAAAATTTATCGAATTAAAGGGGAAGTGGAGAAATTATTCCTGGCAATTATCGGGACTAATAGTGAGTAGTTGTCGGTAGACGGAGATAGAGGTGAAAGACAGCCAACACGTGAGGATATAGAGTTACGGAATGAGTTAAGTTGTAATCAGGAGCGAGTAACACGTCACAAGTGAGTTGTGAGTGGTGTGGGAGGAAGGAGGGGGTGGTATCTTAAAGGACTGGTACTTACTGCCACTACCCAGCCCGAGCAAGTACACGTGTGCGAACACGACAATGTCAGTGAGATAGTTCGAGGCAATCGAGTAAACGCTCGAGTTCACAAATGCAATTGCATCCTTCTTCGGGATTTGTACGTAAACCTATTACATTTCTTCCGCCATACGTCCCAATAAGCTTTCCATCTTCGCGTCTTAAATGTTTTTATTTTTATGCTCCTAGTACTTCTACAATCCTATTAGTATTTAGACTTTTTGGGTAAATTCAGCGGGTGGAAATTTTTTACACTTATAAAAAAAATTTATTAACTATTTATAAATTTATTTTTTTGGATGCAATTAATTTATTAAATATTAGCGACTCAGTCCGCTTCGCTGAGCCTCAGTCAAAATGACTAAAGTTTTTGTTATAATTTTTTATTTTATTATAATGATCAATTAATTTTTAAGTTCGAACAATAAGTTCAATAGGTTCATTATTAGCTCGATATTTATGATTCCGATTGGTGTTATGAGTACGCCGACCGATATTTCGACGTTTTACTGGTGGCATCTTTTTAAAATTAACAAACTACTAACTGAAGTCGATTATATATTTGAATATACCAAACCATTAGATTTTACAGCCTTTAATTGAATGAAAATATAATTATTACCGATATCACACCAAAATGTCACCTTTAAAATGATTTTTTTAAACAGATTTTTAATATATACAATAGTTAGTTTCTAGGTAGATTTTTTTAGAAATCTAACTATCGCATTTGTCCTCAAGGTGAAATTTTCACCCGATTTTGCTACCATTGGTTAAAAAATTTATATATATATGTAATATAACCAGCCTTGTCATCAGGATATCTCGAAAAGTTTTTAACCGATCTTGATTAAACGTGGTACACATATTCTTTGAGTAATTACCGAGCTCGAGTTCGAAGATGAACAGAATCGGTCAATTAGTTTAGAAATGGCGGTCATTTAAAATTTTCAAAATTTTGTAAATTTCAAGTTTTGTAACTTTAAACGTGAATTACTTTTGACTGACAGAAAAGAGCTCATTTCTGAAAACTTTATGGTGAAGTTGATTATATTACCTTCAATTGGACCTATAACACTTATACTTTATGCAAATTTTTATTAATTTTATAGGCCATTCAAAAATTTTTAAATAATGAAAACTTTTTTTCAAATGTGGTTTTTTTAGAATGACTTTTAAACAGCTTTACCAACCGATTGCAAATACTAATCAGCTCTTAACATAAAAAAAACTACGTCGATCGCCTCCGGGCCGGTCAAAATCGCTTGATTCGTTTGTGAGATATCGTTGACGAAAAAAATCGAAAAAAGCGTTTTTTCAAAAAAATTCCGAAATTTTTTATCTGATCAATTCACGGTTTGAAATTCATCATAGAATTCAAAAAACTGCATTGACTGTTGTCAACTGCGTGATAATCGGTTGATTCATTCAAAAGTTATAGCAGATTGAAAATCTATAATCAACAAATTAAATAACAGAAACAAAGAAAATCTCATATCACATAAAATCTACCTTCCATTTCGGGTCAGGTCGAATGGCATTTTTTTAAACTTAATTTCGCCGGAATAACTTTCAAGAGCGCAAAACTTTGTTTCATCATTCCTCGGCTTACTGAATGCTTGATTATAGTAAAAGTCATTTAAAAAAATATCATTCAGTTTAAGAGACTTGAATCTGAGGTTGTATCGCATCATCATCCGCTAAACCATCAAATCCACGATCATTTTCTAAAAAAAGAACATAAATTTCTACTGATAATATTGATTTAATCTTTTGGAAATAGAAGAAGAAATAAATTATCCATAATTATTACGAATTTAAACAAAATTTAATTTATTATTCACATAATATATTTGGATTATGTCATAAATTAACAACTATTATATAATATTTAATAGATAATTTTAACTATCAACATTAGCAATTCATGGCAACCTCAATCCAGAATATAGAATATAAAAGTATAGAAATTTTTCAAGGGGTGAAAATCTTTAAATATTGTCGTCTCACAACAAATATAAAATGTGTATAACTTATAATTAATCGGAATTGATATGATAAAATATGTTATACACCATAAACAATGAATTGCGAGTATTTATCCGGTAATATGGTGACTTTATATTATATTGTACATAAACAGTTACAAGTGAGTTGTTTATTGATGATTGATCGTATAGATTGTATGGATTTAGGTCGAGCTGATATGTCGATGACGAGGCTTCTGATTCACTGTTTAATGTATCTATACATCTATATCTCAACTAGACTAATACTAGGTTATGCTATCACCTACACACATTCAGGTATTCTACACAATATAGCAGTATAGCACATAGTATGTACATATAGGTAGATGGTAGATAGATAGAGATTGTTAGAAAATTCCAATTTTAAAAGGTCCTCCACAGAAGTTACATTTTGGCACACCCTAATATATATTAACCGACTATAAAAATCCGACTATTTTTTTTTTTAGTCTCGAGTAAAAAAATTGTTAGTTTTTGATGTTTTAAGAGCCCTCTCCAAAAGACAGCTCAAAAAAAAATTTTTAAGATGTCGCTCCAAATTTTTTTAAATGTCACAAATCTTCAATAATCGAATTTTTTTTTTCGTTACGGTATAATTTTCTAGACCAAAAAAAATAAGTTCCTGAAAGTTTCAGTTCAAAATTACAATTTTAAAAAGTCGCTCATAATTTGTTAAATAAGTGCAATTTAACAAAAGTCATTATTTAATAAAGCAAAATTTTATTTATTTGTAATTCGCAAGTCACAGCAGTCACATAGTGACTGCAAGGTTGATAGTAATAATTCAATAATAAAACCCTATAATAATTTTTAATAAAGTTTTTTTTATTATTATTATTAAATTTTTTTTAAATAATAATAATAAAAACTAATATAAATTTTTTTATCATATCCTATATTTTTTATTATTATTATTATAATTTCGTTATTATTATAATTCGCCGAAACGATGATAATACTTACAGAATAATTAGGGTTGTATATTACAGCTTAATTAAATGTAAAGATACTAATTTTGTTATTAACACGAGATGAGGTTACGTGAATGTTTTCCCTGAAATGGATAGCCAGAAAATTAATACCCTATTATGTGGAATAATCAACCTAATGTTTAATTAGCAAATTGATGATGATTATTTATAGTCAACCAAATAGCAATCACTTTAAATGCTAATCAATGAGATTATCTTGTAACTAAAATCTTTATACCCAAAAAATTTCAATATTAAATAAAAATCTCTTCTATTTATATTGATAGTGATAAAAACAAGATAAGACTGAAAAGTACTCGGCGAGTTAAAAGCTCGTAAATAATAAATCCCCTTGCTTACGGTTAAATTAACTTTCAACGATCTGACTTAGTAAAATCACAGCGCAGAGCCTTTTCACTAAATTTTGACAAATAAAAATCTCTCTCTCTCTCTCTCTCCAACCTTTGAGTTAAATTGGTAATAGTATATAACATGTTTTCTCTGTTCCTTTGCGTCTAGTCTTATTATTCTAGAGTTACACAATAACAATCACTTCACTTTACTCCGACTCATTAAACCCTCAAAATGTGTTTATTAAGTTTTAATAAAACTTTACAAACAGTAAATTTTTATGCTAATAAATACAACTATTTTTTGTTATAATTTCAGAACAAATTCTCTTCTCATAAATAATTCATGCCCGAAATAAGTTTCCGTAAATTTAAACCGAGTAGCGAAACTTTTAATAAAAGCATCTTTTTTTATTTTATTATTATTGTCATTAAAGTCTCGTTAAAAAATTAAATATTAGGGGAGGGTGGCCTAAAGCGAGTAAGTTAATGAAGAAAGCCTAGTTTTAGTTTTTCTTCGACTTACTAACGAATGTTATTTTATCCGACATAGTAGTGATCGAACTTCAATATTAGATAGGAATTTTGTCTTAATTTGGGCCTAAGAATTTTTTATCAATAAAAAATAAAAACTGTTTAAAAACTCGCTTTGCCCTACCCCTTAGGACAAAGCGGATAACCACTACAAATAGATGAAACTAATGATAATAAAATGGTGTATTTACCTGACATAAAAAAAAGATTTTTAGGCATTGCAATCATTCAAATAATGATCTTATTTTTATTTAATTAATTTTAAGCAAAATAGGCATTTTTCTATTAAAATTGATTATAAGTTTTCAATCAAAAATGTATTTCCGTTTTTAGTAGATTTCATAGAAATCTAACTATTGCATTTGTCTTCATGATGCAACTTTTGAAAAATTTTGCTATTTTCTGACTCAGTTCGTCAAGCTGATTCAGAAAATGCTATTAGTTCAAAAGTTTATATATGTATGTATTTATATACATATATATATATATATATATATATACGATATAACGCGGCTTATCCGGACGATAGCGTCTCTCATTTATAATGGATCTTTTCCAAACTCCACATACTTAATCTTTAGACGAATACTAAGGCCAAGTTCAAAGGTGAGCTCAATCGGTCAAGTAGTGCAGAAATTATAGAGTTTCAAAATTTTCAAAATCATAAAAATTCATATTTTTGCCGATTCTTTCGCGGATAACTTTTCAATGAAATAACTTATCGAATTTTTGTAAATTGTATTTTAAAGCCCATTGAACGAGCTTTAATTTCCATACCATTTTATACTCCTAAATTTAAAATAACCTATTCGTCTGTAGGTTTTTAATGAAATTTTACTTTTGCCGTCGTTATTATTAATATTTATAATTAAAATTAGCTGTTTGTGAAATCTACTTCCATTTCGGCTGCCGAATGGCCTTTTTTTCCTTATATTTACGTATTAATTGATAATATTGTATGACAAAATAAATATAGAATTGGATCAGAGCAGCGCAAGTAGGTACCCACTTTGCCCCAGTACACGTTTTTTTGCTAAACAATTGTCAAATCAAAAATACAAAGGGAACCGTCCGAACTTGTATAGTCCTTTAGAGTTAAATGGTACCAAAATAATATGGTTTCATCAATATTATCGTGAGTGTAATAGTGTTCGAATCATACGATGACACATTCCATTCGTAATTTTAACAAATTTAGCAATTTCTTTATTTTGTATTTTCTTACTTTCTGTCAAAACTCGCACACCCAACCAGAACTTTCAAATAATCAGGAGTGTTTCCATGATCACTACAAATGTATACTTTGATATTCGCACTCAATGTCACAATAAAACAGCACCTAACCACTTTGGGCGAGATCCCCGCTTTAGGCTACCTTCCCCAATATATGAAAATGCATGTGGGTACTCAAATGAGAGCTCTTGATGAGTGTAACGTCGGGATGATCTTATATCTTTCAAAACGTTAATATTCAAGAAAGTGCGGTGTATTTATAAAAAATATATGAAAATTCATGTGGGTACTCAAACGAAAGCTCTTGATAAGTGTAATATCGGGATGAGCTTATATTTTTTAAAACGTCAATATTTAAGAATGTACAGTCAGAACTTTCAAACACTCAGGAGTGTTCCCATGATCACTACGAATGCATACTTTGATATTCGCACTCAATTTCACACAAAACAGCACCCACCCGCTTTGGGCGAGGTACCCGCTTTAAGCTACCTTCCCCTACGTTAAAGCTTGTGCAAAAATTTATCAATGAAAGATACTTTATTTTACTCTTCAACAAGAGTAATTAATTAAACATCGGCTTATATTAATTTCGGGTTGGCTAGTTAATGATCAACAAACATGTAAAAATCTAAAGACTAATGGCTGATGAGTAAAAAAAAATATGTTTGTATAAAAGTAATTAGCGGTAGGTTTTATTTTATTGATAAAAAAAAAAATCGATAATCGGCAAAGCATGAGCATACTTGGGAGCATTTACAATTCGCAGTAAGCGGAGCATGTGCACGGGTCTCGTTAAGAGAGTTGAATACAAGAAAAAAAAATGATAATAAAACAATGAAGAAATGGAGTAGGGAGAAGAAAAGAATGAAAAGAAAGACGGTATTAATTTGTAGCATTCCGATGAGCACTCGAACACGATTCTAGTGGTGTCTAGTGTCTAGTGCCTAGTGAGCTAGAGAGCAGAGTAGAGACTAGGACTCTTGATGTGTATTTCACATTCTCTTGTCTATTCTCTGCACTTAGACAATTTCCCCAATCCGGTATTGTCAAAAAGCTCCGATTATTCAGCTCCTTTCTTCTATGAATGGACTTTACTGTTTTACTTTGCTGAGCTTTTTATTACAATTATAAGCAACGCACTTCTTCACTTTAAATAATGGGATGGATTCGTGTTTTAATTTACGGCTAATTTAATTTTTTCAATTAAATATAATTGAAATAAATTTTAAATGAAAATTATTTTTATTAAATTTAATTTCAAATGCAAAATAATTTATAATATAATAGAAAAGAATTAAACAAGATCTTTGGAACATAAAATTTAGTTTTAATCCCAGACCGGGATTCGAACTCGAGCGTTTTAGCTGAGAACAATAATCTCGGGCCAGTCGCCCGTAAATCTGAATCATAACAATAACTGAGTCTTTTAAATATAATAAACAGTTTTGAAAGTTGACACTGTTTTTGAAGTAAATGTCAGCGAATATATCTCGGGCAAACAGCGTCTAGTGTATTGTGAATCAGGTAGATTTACTGGGCAGCTTCCAGCTCAGGTGAGAGGGTCTCGCATTTCAAACAAACTTGTTGAAACTAATGCTAAACGTGTACGTATTCAATTAAATGTAAAATCTACGGTATTATATCCCTCCCGCTGGCTCTATTGGTTTCCCAGTGTAAATATATATATATGTATATATATAAATACAAAAGTGATGTATTCCCAACTGACTTCTACTGTTTCCTTTAGCCCTTCAGATCGTTAATTAATTTTCAAACTTGTTGTATACTATATATTTTACTAGCTATTTATTTAATTGTTCTGACCTATATACTTTATTTATTGATTTCCTCAAAATTTAATTATTGTTTTGTAATTACTTACTTTTTTATTAGTTTATGTTTGAATTTCAAATTATTATTATTATTATTATTATTATTATTATTATTATTATTATTATTATTATTATTATTATTATTATTATTATTATTATTATTATTATTCATGTCATTTTCACCGATCGTCAATTTATGATGATAAGTATTTGGGCTGCATTCGAAAACGCTCTATTTCTAGATACATAATTAAGAAATTACCTTATATCTTGTGAACTATTGACATTTTTAAAGATATAAGCTCACCCCGACATTACACTCATCGAGACCTTCCATTTGAGTACCCACATCAATTTTTCATATATTTTATATATTTATATATATTATATATATGTATATATCAAAAATACATGTGGGTACTCAAATGAGAGCTCTTGATGAATGTAACATCGGGATGAGATTATATTTTTAAAAACGTCAAAATTTAAGAAAGTGCGGTGCAATTTAACAAGTCATTATTTAATAAATGACCTTTTATCTTGTGAAATATGGACATTTTCAAAAATATAAGCTCACCCCGACATTACACTCATCGAGACCTTCCATTTGAGTACCCACATCAATTTTTCATATATTTTATATATTTATATATATTATATATATGTATATATCAAAAATACATGTGGGTACTCAAATGAGAGCTCTTGATGAATGTAACATCGGGATGAGATTATATTTTTAAAAACGTCAAAATTTAAGAAAGTGCGGTGCAATTTAACAAGTCATTATTTAATAAATGACCTTTTATCTTGTGAAATATGGACATTTTCAAAAATATAAGCTCACCCCGACATTACACTCATCGAGACCTTCCATTTGAGTACCCACATCAATTTTTCATATATTTTATATATTTATATATATTATATATATGTATATATCAAAAATACATGTGGGTACTCAAATGAGAGCTCTTGATGAATGTAACATCGGGATGAGATTATATTTTTAAAAACGTCAAAATTTAAGAAAGTGCGGTGCAATTTAACAAGTCATTATTTAATAAATGACCTTTTATCTTGTGAAATATGGACATTTTCAAAAATATAAGCTCACCCCGACATTACACTCATCGAGACCTTCCATTTGAGTACCCACATCAATTTTTCATATATTTTATATATTTATATATATTATATATATGTATATATCAAAAATACATGTGGGTACTCAAATGAGAGCTCTTGATGAATGTAACATCGGGATGAGATTATATTTTTAAAAACGTCAAAATTTAAGAAAGTGCGGTGCAATTTAACAAGTCATTATTTAATAAATGACCTTTTATCTTGTGAAATATGGACATTTTCAAAAATATAAGCTCACCCCGACATTACACTCATCGAGACCTTCCATTTGAGTACCCACATCAATTTTTCATATATTTTATATATTTATATATATTATATATATGTATATATCAAAAATACATGTGGGTACTCAAATGAGAGCTCTTGATGAATGTAACATCGGGATGAGATTATATTTTTAAAAACGTCAAAATTTAAGAAAGTGCGGTGCAATTTAACAAAAGTCATTATTTAATAAATGACCTTTTATCTTGTGAAATATGGACATTTTCAAAAATATAAGCTCACCCCGACATTACACTCATCGAGACCTTTCATTTGAATACCCACATCAATTTTCCATATATTTATATATATTATATATATTTATATATAAAAAATATATCAAAATGCGTGTGGGTACTCTAATAAAAGCTCTTGATGAGTGTAACATCGGGATGAGCTTATATCTTTTAAAACGTCATTAGTTAAGTAAGTACAGTGTAATTTAACAAAAGTCATTATTTGATGAAGCAAAATTTTATTTGTTTATAGTTTACAAGTCACGGCAGTCACATAGTGACTGCAAGATTGCTAATTACTATTATTATTATTATTATAAAAAAATTTCTTAAAAAAAAGTTTTAATTGTTAAAAAAAAAAACATTCCATAACAATTCAAAATAAAGAAACATTACGATAAAAGTAAGTCCTTAAAGTAATTCAAAATGTATTTGAAGGAGCGATGAACAAAAAAAAGGAAAATTAATGTGGTCATAAAAGTGTAGAACTTGAGAAAATAAAATTTAAAGAGGTTTAGTATGAATGAAGGATGATTTCAAATGTAACGAGGGTGTTTGAGTACACAAGAAAAATGGTTTCTAAATGATTCAAGCCTCCAAGCGGGGTGAAGGTACAACTTTCTCTCTCTGCTAATACAAGTACTATAAGTATAGAGGCTCAGAAGTGTTTCTTTAGAAAAAATTTGGCCATTCATCGGTGCCGTAAATTATAACAAGAAGTTGCGGGGCGGTTGGGTAGTGCTGGGTGTCGGGTGCAAAGCAATAAAAAGACTCGAAAAATGGATTCAGACTTTGGCTCAAATGTCGGATCGGGCCGGCTCGAGGGAGTTGGTGTCAACACGGGGATATCCTTTGCGCCCATTCTTTCCCTCTTTTCTAGATTTTTTCACGTCTAGTTCTCGACTTTGTACTTCTACCACCCAATCCCATGCTTGAGGAAAAAAAAAAACCGTCGAGACGGGGTTAGTAACCGCGGCTTCACAGGTAAACTCTAAATTTTTTTATTTATATCTATCTGTTACTTTTTTGTCAGCAAGTTTATTGATATTTTTTATTACACGGGATACCCATCAAATTTCGGAGATTTATTGGCGCCCAATTGCCGATTTTTTTGGCAAATACTCGATCGGAAAAATTCCCCGCGGAAAAATAACCACCAACGAGTCTTCAATAAAAATAATTACGCTTTGGAGTTTTATTTAGGTCACGGTAAAAATATAAAATAAAAAAACCAATAATGGCACTTCCTTCGTCATTATAACATAAACATAAACCTCAAGGGTATGATTTATCTTGAAACGCAACATCAGAGTTGCATAAAATATCCCCTGCTATAAAATTCTCTGTGGGGTTTTTCAGACTTTCGTATCTGGATCGCAAATCCGAGTCTGTTTATAAATAAACACATAAATATAAATATATATGTAAACATGAACGCATGAATAATAAGAGCCACGTTAAACTTATCGGCTCAATATTTAAGCAATCCAAGATTATATTTCTTCTGTAGTTGCTCGACAGAATATAAATAAAACCATTTTTATAATAATAATAACTAGTAATTTTGCAGTCACTGTGTGACTGCCGAAAGTTGTAAACTATAAATAAATCAAATTTTACTTTATTAAATGATGACATTTGTTAAATTGCACTGTACTTTTTTAACAATTGACGTTTTGAGAGATATAAGCTCATCCCGATATTACACTCATCAAGAGCTTTCATTTGAGTACCCACATGCATTTCGATATATTTTTAAAATATACATATATATCATATATATAAATGTATGAAAAATTGATGTGAGTACTCAAATGAAAGGTCTCGATGTGTGTAATGTCGGGGCCAGCTTATATCTTTGGAAATGTCCATATTTCATAAGATACAAGGTCATTTATTAAATAATGGCTTTTGTTAAATTGCACCGCAATTTCTTAAATATTGACGTTTTTAGAGATATAAGTTTTTCCTGATGTTCCACTCATCAAGAGCTTTCATTTGAGTACCCACATGCATTTTCATATAGTTTTCATATATACATATATATAATATATATCAATATATGAAAAAATTGATGTGGGTACTCAAATGAAAGGTCTCGATAAGTATAATGTCGGGGTCAGCTTATATCTTTAAAAATGTCAATGTTTCACAAGATAAAAAGGTCATTTCGTAAATAATGACTTTTGTTAAACTGTACTGTACTTTCTTAACTATTTACGTTTTTAAAGATACAAGTTCATCCCGATGTTACGCTCATCAAGAGCTTTCATTTGAGTACCACCATGCATTTTCATATATTTTTCATATATACATATATATAATATATATAAATATATGAAAAAATTGATGTGGGTACTTAAATGAAAGGTCTCGATGAGTGTAATGTCGGGGTGAGCTTGTATCTTTAAAAATGTCAATAGTTCACCAGATACAAGGCAATTTCTTAATTATGTATCTAAAGATAGAGCATTTTCGAATGCAGCCTAAATACTTATCATAATAAATTGACTATCGGTGAGAATGATATGAAATCTTGAAAAGGCACAAATTCAAATCATGACCTTTATTGCTATTATTATTATTATTATTATTATTATTATTATTAGTATGTATTACAAAATATAAAAATTTCGTTCAATAATAAAATATAAAAAAAATCAACCTGTTGAATATAGAGCTTCCATTAAAAATGTTTTTGCTAGATTAAATAAATAATAATAATAAGAATAAAATATTGCGCCTTTACATACGCTATTGATGTCTGACAAAATATACTATTATTATTATTATTATTATTATCATTTTGATTGTAAAGTAGAACGAGCAAATACAAGTCTATTTAAGACTTCATCTCAACTTTTCAACATTTACAATATATCCAATTCCTCAGCGCGAGCTTCAATATCTTCGATTCTAACTTTTCCCCGGGTCTTCGCTCCCTTTTTCCTTTTCGATTATTCCCAGAACGTGTACTCGCTTCTCAAACAGTAACAAAGGAAATAATTCCATGTCCTCATGCGCCATTGGAAAATTTTAGAATAGCGTACAGTTGAGAGGAAATTGAAAAATTTTAATAAAAAATATTTTTCACCAACAACACAATGCTTGGAAAAACATCTTTGATCTGACAGCTTTTTTCTCCATCAAATCACAGAGATTTTTTATTAACCCAATTGTCTTATTATTGTGATAAAAAAAATCGTGGTTTAAAAAAAAAGTTAAGTTTGCAACACGATAGCACAGAAACTAGTATGTGCTGAGCACGTTCTCATGAACAACTTGTCGTACGGATGACAAAGTTATGTTTGAAGTACGAGTTTACGTATGAAACAATAAAGTTCTCGAGTAGAGTATTTTGTCAAACATTGTTTGGACGGCGAGCCAGACAAGTTTAAGGTAGAAATAAAAGTTATCAAGTACTGACTAGTGACCAGAAAGAGAAATAAACTTATCCAATAATTTAATAATAAATTTTCTAAATAAATTATAAGAACAAACATTTTAACCATTGTTATCTCTATTATTAAGAGAATAAGAAAAATTTTGTGTTCAGGAGAGTCATTGATAAAATTAGTTTTTTTAGTGAAATTTAGTATCGAGTAAGAAATGTTAGTTTTTGATGTTTTAAGAGTCCTCTCCAAAAGACAGTTCAAAAAAAATTTTTTAAGAGGTCGCTCCGAATTTTTTTAAAATTCAAAAATTGTCAAATATCGAATTTTTTTTTTTAAATTTTTTTTCTCGTTACGGTATAATTTTATAGACCAAAAAAAATAAGTTTCTGAGAGTTTCAGTTAAAAATTTAAATTTTGAAAGTTCGCTCATAATTTTGTTTTTTTTTTTTTTTTT